>JARNGD010000141.1:0-98431 GCA_031001845.1 Achaetomiella virescens
ACAACTACGGAAGTCGCTGCCAGCCAGCGAAGCATTCACCGCATCCTGTGAGGAGCATAATGTCCAGCCGGTAGCTGGAAGAACTATTTTAGGAACAGACACAGGAGATGACGATTGCTGAAGAACCACACCATCTGCAGATGTGAACCCAAGGTTCATGAGATGAGATTGTTTTCCCTCTCACTGCAAATGCGTCAAGGTGTACTATGTATGTACACAGTAAAGTGCAGACGGGGTTCACGGAGTTTGGCTTTGGAATCTGCTTCTTGCTCCAAGCCAGTGAAGCAAGAAGAGATAGCGGGGGAGATACTTCAATGGTCAAGCTCCATGCTTGTCAGGAGTCATTGAACACTTTGGATGACCATTGGATGCGCTGCTAGGCCATCTTGGTCTTCTTCGAACACAGTCTGAGAACGGGCGATCTCCGATGCAAACCTCGCAAGCTCATAGGCCCCGGGACGACGTCAATCTGCGGGGCGCTGGAGCTAGCCGGAAAAGGACGCTAAGCTCTCGCTGGGCGACCTGATCTCAACACGAAAACCAAGCAACCGCAAGCCCACGATGGCCTGATTCCAGGTAATTCAATCCACTTGTCCCACATTTTATCGTACCTACCGAGGGGTTGCACTTCGCCTCGCTCTACAGCTTTCTCGAAAACGTCCGCATATTTAGTCCACACCCCCGTCGAAGCCGGATGGCCATGGCCCTGCTCTGAGAAGGCAGGACACCGACAGCAAAGCCAACAACCACCGGGGCATCGAGAGATACCGAACTAGCTACACAGCATAAACATGACAACCGGTACGCCATCCCGAACGCTCTCCGAGCTGCCGAAGCATGCCAGCTGACAACTCACAGCAGTCCGCATCTGCGTCTGCGGCGACGAGGGCACAGGCAAGTCCAGCCTGATCGCCTCGCTCGTCAAGGACGTCTTCGTCACCAACAAGATCCAGTCCGTGCTGCCCACCGTCACCATCCCTCCGACCATAGGGGACCCCGAAAATGTCACAACCACCATCGTCGACACGTCCGCCCGCCGCAAGACCGGACAACGCTGCGCAAGGAGATACGGAAATGCAACGTCATCATGCTGGTCTACTCCGACCACTACAGCTACGAGCGCGTGGCCCTCTTCTGGATGCCGTACTTCCGCTCGCTGGGCGTCAATGTCCCCGTCGTACTGTGCGCAAACAAGTCGGACCTCGCCGGCCAGGGCACCACATCGCAGGTCATTGAAGAGGAGATGCTTCCGGTCATGGCCGAGTTCAGGGAGATCGATTCATGCATCCGGACAAGCGCGAGGGAGCAGCACAACGTCATCGAGGTCTTTTACCTCTGTCAGAAGGCTGTCACTCACCCGATTGCACCGCTGTACGACCATAAGGAGGGCCAATTGAAACCCGCGTGCGTCGCCGCGCTGAGGAGGATATTCTACCTCTGTGACAAGGACCAGGACGGCTACCTGAACGACCAGGAGATGCAAGACTTCCAGGCCAAGTCATTCGACAAGCCCCTATCGCCGGGAGAACTGGAGAATATAAAATCGACTGTCAGCAAGGCCGTACCGACCTCCAGCACCGAGAAGGGCCTGGACCTGCAGGGATTTCTGCAGCTGAACAAACTGTATGCGGAAAAGGGGCGACACGAGACTATCTGGATCATCCTCAGGAAGCACCACTACACAGACAGCCTGAGCCTGGAGGACAACTTCCTGCATCCCCGGTTCGAGGTCCCAGACTATGCTTCCGCAGAGCTCAGCCCTGCCGGGTACCGCTTCTTCATGGACCTTTTTCTCACATTCGACAAGGATAACGACGGTGGTCTCAATGACCAGGAACTGGCTGCTCTGTTTGCCCCGACCCCTGGGTTACCACAGTCCTGGGTGGAGTCCTCCTTCCCCTCGTCTACCGTCCGCAACGAGGCCGGCCACATCACCCTGCAAGGCTGGCTCGCTCAATGGAGCATGACGACCTTTCTCGAGCCCAAGACCACGCTCGAATACCTCGCCTACCTGGGCTTTGAAGACCCCAACGCGCGCGACTCCACCACCGCCGCGCTCAAAGTCACTAAACCGCGCAAGCGGCGCCGGCGCCCCGGCCGCGTCGAGCGCAACGTCGTCCTCTGCTATATCCTCGGGTCCTCCGCAGCCGGCAAGTCCTCGCTCCTCGACGCCTTCCTCAACCGCCCCTTTGACTCTCTCTACCACCCCACCATCCAGCCCCGCCGCGCAGTCAATAGCGTCGAGCTCCACGGCGGCAAGCAATGCTACCTGATCCTCGAAGAGCTCGGCGAGCTCGAGCCCGCCATCTTAGAGAACCAAGCCAAGCTCGACGCATGCGACCTTATCTGCTACGCATACGACTCCTCGGAGCCCGACTCGTTCAGCCACATCGTCGACCTCCGCAAGCGCTACCCGCAGCTCGACGACACCTCCCCGCCATCTACACCGCGCTCAAGGCAGACCGCGACAAGACCACCCAGCGCAGCGAGCTGCAGCCGGACGCGTACACGGCCGCGCTGAACATGTCGGCGCCGCTGCACGTGAGCGTCACGTGGAATAGTATCAGCGAGCTGTTTGTGGCGCTGGCCGAGGCCGCGACGAACCCGAGCACGGCCTTCCCCAAGAGCGAAGAACCCCCAGATCGGACGAGCCTGTACATGGCTCTGGCCGCGACGGGGTGTGCTGCGCTGGCGGCGTTTATGATTTGGAGGCGGTCGACGAATTCTATGTAGGACAGGGGGAGGGAAGCTGTCGGGGTGGTGAGGGAGGCGGCTGGTTTCGGGTTGGGAGGTGGGCTGCTGGGGAGGGTGGTCAGGGGGAAGAGGGCTTGGAGGAGGTTGTAAAACTGGCATGTTGTGTGGGGATGAGGAGAGTGTGCATTCAGCGGAGTTTATTGTTATTGGGGGGTTGGACGGATGGTTCAGCGGTCCCTCGGGGGCACCTGTTGGTTCTGGGTTCGACGTGGTTGAGGGACACGGAGGAGCGATTCGGGTCCGCTCCGAGAAGGGATGGATCAAGGGGGGACATGATACCCACACTCCTCTTAAACTGTAGCAAGCAAGCAAGCGTAGCGTTCTAGTGTTTAATTGTACTTTCGTAATAGGTTTACGTTGAGTTGACATTGCTGATTGTGGTTCTCTGCTGTTATCTCCTTCATTAACCCTCCTCAGAGACAGATGGTTTCGAGGGGGGCAGGTTCATCAGAGTCAGGAGTACATGGAGAATTGGTAATACGAGGAGACTATTCTCCCTCCTGGATTATGCTAGCATCTTGAAGAGAAGATGTTGGGTATCTAGCTTCATGATTTTCGGCGCGTGCTCATAGTTCCCGCCCACCTGCGCGACCTTGTCCGCCCTTCCTTTCCGGATTGTTTGGATTGACCCAAGAAATGCAGTTCAAGAGCGAAAAAGATAGGCATAACACCACCTGACAACGTGGCTTCCCTAAAGGCTCACAACCGAAGAGAGCTCTCTCGAATCCCTTATTTCAACCCCAGTCCTGCCAAAAAGACCGACGCGATCCCATACCTGTTCCCCTCTTATACCCTATAAAAACAAAACGCCACATAAAAGCTCGCCGCCTCCATCTCCTCCTGACTCACCAACAGTTTTCCCGTCGTCCGATCCCGCACCCCCATTCTCTCGCTCAGCGCACCCAACTCCCTGTCGTCCTTCTCGGTCTCCCACACCTCTGCAAACGGTTTGTGGTACTGCAGTTCCAGGTTGTAGTCCTCGGCCAGCGCGCGGAACGCCTCCCACGGCACCACGTACTCGGGCACCTCCTCGACGGCCTCGTGCAGGAAGAAGTTGTACTTCCAGCCGAACGGTGGGCGGAAGATGCCGTCGGCCGGGGTGGCCCCCGGGAAGCGCACGCTGTAGATGTCGTTGCCCCAGGAGGCGGTCTCTTCGGCCTCGCCTTCTTCTCTGTCGGAGTCGGTGGGGGCCAGTTCGCCGTCTTCGGTGTCATTTGAGGGTGCAGGTTCGGGGGTGGTGGATTTGTGCTGCGAGGATGCGGGTGGTTGTGATTTGGCTTTCGCTTTCTTCTCTTCCATGCGCTTGTTGAAGGCTTCAACCTTGGCGCTGATGACGTCCGAGTTGGGGATGCACCCAATGAAGCGCCCGCCCTTGCGCAAGGCGCCGGCGACGTTCTTGAGCATCTGGCGGGCTTTCTCTTCGGTCTCGAAGGCGTAGTGCATGCAGAACATCATGCTGACGACATCGAAGCCGCGGTTGCTGCTGACGTTAGATGCGGAGAAGCCGACCTGGCGCACAATGTCGATGTCGCCAATCGACTCTGCGTAGCAGTCCTTGACGTGGAACCGGGCGTCGAAGATGCGCGGCGGCGGCCGTCGGTGGTGGCCGCCCCGACCGCCGCGTCCCCCAGGACCACCACGATTCGCCATGCTCCTGTACCGCTCGCGTGCCTGCTCGATTGACACGTCGGCCGGGTCCAAGCCAACGTACAAATCCACCGGCTGCGGCGCCTGCTGCCACTTGAACAGGTCGCCGCCCTTCCCGCACCCAATATCCAACACCAGCAACCGATTCCCAGAGCTGATCCCCCGCTCCATCGCCCCCGGCGCGTGATCCTCATCGGGCGAGAACTTCTGGATGATGCAGCTCTTGACCCAATTGTTGAATGACCTCAACCCCTTGATCTTGCTATCCGTCTTCCGCCACTCACGGCCGCGCTCAGGGACGGCATTGTAGTGCGCGCGCACAACGTCGTTGATGTTGGACCGCTGCTTCAGCTCCTCCTCTGCGGCCTGCTGCTGGGCCTGGCGCTCGCGCTCGAGGGCGCGCTGGCGGATCTGCTCGCGCTCGGCCTCGCTGATGCGGGCGCGCTGGCCGGGCCGCTTGAGCTTGCGGGGTGCCTCGCCGGAAGGGGTCGCATTGCCGCTGCCGCTGGGCGAGGCGGAGCGTTGCCGCTTCTTGGGGGGACGAGCTTCTTTGCGTCGAAGGGCTGCGGGAGGTCGTCGTTGTCGTGATCGCCCGCCATGGCGATCTGAAGTCCCTAAGGAAGGGAATGGTAGTAGTGATCGGTGGAATAGGGGCCGCTCGAGTGTAGAATGGAAAGTGATGAAAGTTTTCAATTTCCACCCAAAAATAAAATCTGGGTCTGCCAGAACTGAGGCCGGTGGAAAATGTTGTGTATAGGTTGGTGATCCTTGGAAGTTGAATCGAGTTGGAGAGCGGAGGTCGACGAAGGCAAGGCGAGTGGACTGTTTCCTGGCTGAATTGGGTTGCAGGGTGGGTTGGGCCCACGCCTGGCTAGGTTAGCGAGTTAAGAGCCGGCAACTGTGGCCTCCCTGCCTACTAAATCGCAGTGACGCGAGCACTCTGCAGCCTTGCGGGCCAAGCTTGGGCCAAACCGCCTCGCACAGCTGACAGGCAAGCAACACCAGCTTCCTGCCTTCAACTTGGAAAGAGCAACTCCAAATCCAACAACGACACAAGCGCCTTTTTGTGCCACAACCTCTCAAAGGAACCCCAACTAGCGATAGTCTATCGGACCATTAACGGATCAAATCGAGTCGTATTCCCATTGAACCAGCAGCAGACTCTTTGTCCCGAGAGTTGCCCACCTCGAACCTTCCCGCAAACCGACCGGACCACACCACATCCACCACAGCCATGGGCTCAGACCCGCAATACGCGAAATGGCCTTTGCTGCCGCTCGCCCAGCACGTCTTCACCCTCACCAACCCATACGCCGCGCGGGCCGCGCAACAGGTGGCGGCCAAGCAGCTGCAGGACGCCATCGCCGAGCACAAGATGGCGCCCTTCTACCGCTACCTGGCCACCCGATAGACGGCATCCTCAATGCGGTCGGCGAGGGCGGCGCGCACGTGCAGGGCGGCGGCAGGCCGGTGAGCAGGAAGAACAGCCTAGCGGGCATGATCGCGACGCGCAGCCCGACCGCCAGCATAAACCTGCCGTGGGACGAGGCGCTGTACCAGTCGCTGAAGGTGGACAACGATCGCGAGCTGGACGAGTTTCAGAAGGAGGAAGAAGAGGCGGTCGAGAAGGCCGGCGAGACCGAGATCCAGGCGGCAAGGGGCAAGAGGGCTGAGTTTTGGGCCAGGGTCGGCGACAAGGTGGGCAGCTGTCTCGCACATTCCATTCCCCCCGAACCTCTCAACTGACCCGCCTTTGCAGGAGAAAGCCATCGCCGCCTACGAAGATGTCTTTGAAAACACGGGCATCCTCGGCACCAAGATCGATGTAGTCCTCGCCATCATCCGCATGGGGCTCTTCTTCGGCGACAAGCACCTTGTCAAGAAGCACGTCGAGCGGGCCAAGACGCTCGTCGAGAGCGGCGGCGACTGGGACCGGCGCAACCGGCTCAAGGCCTACGAGGGCCTGTACCTCCTCACGGTCCGTAGCTACAACCTCGCGGCCCCGCTCCTGCTCGACAGCCTGTCGACCTTCACCTCCTACGAGCTCTGCACCTACAGCAACCTGGTCATCTACGCCGTGCTGGCCGGCTCCGTTTCGCTCAAACGCGTCGACTTCAAGTCTAAGGTGGTCGACGCGCCGGAGATCAAGGCGATCCTCGGCGACGGCGAGGACAAGCTGCTGGCCCTGAGCGGCGCAATTTCTGCCGGCCCCGGCGCGGACGCCGAGATGGCGGATGCCAGCTCCGCGCCCGCCGCCGCCAAGACCACGGCCGTCAACCTGACGACGCTCGGCACCAGCACGGAGCAGCCCGAGGCGGAGATGGCGGTGGACTTTGGCCCGCTGGCGCAACTGGTAAGCAGTCTGTACAACGGGCGCTAGCTCTTCTTCCAGGCGCTGGCTCTCGTTGAGGAGCAGTTCCTGACACAAGACCGCTACCTGCACGAGCACAAGGGCTGGTTCATCCGCGAGATGCGCCTGCGCGCGTACCAGCAGCTGCTGCAGAGCTACCGGGTGGTTGGGCTGGACAGCATGGCAAACGACTTTGGCGTGACGGTGGAGTTCTTGGACCGGTGGGTTTTCCCTGTTGCCAACCGTGCCTGTATGGAGCGGGAGAAAGTTAACATGACAATAGTGACCTCGCCAAGTTCATTGCCGCCGGCCGCATCCCCTGCACGATCGACCGCGTGGCCGGCAACGGCGTCATCGAGACGAACCGCCCTGACGACAAGAACAAGCAGTACCAGGACGTGGTGCGCCAGGGCGACCAGCTGATCACCAAGCTGCAAAAGTACGGGCAGGCGGTGCGCTTGCGGGGAGTGAGCGGGCGTAGACACCTGTTCGGTCCGGGGTTATTAGAGATGTGCATTCTAAGCAGAGCAGAGCAGAGCATAATAACGTGACTTCCACCTCCAGGCGGGCATGAAGAAAGTAGTAGTGTTCTTAGAAGTGTCGTGTGGGGTTCTGTCTGATAGCCAGCTCGAGAAACGCCAGGCATGACCTTCTCGAGTATTTTCATCCTCGAAGGGACTCTGACATGAGACGGTCAAGGTGCTGCGCTGAGAATTTCGCATTTGCAACACTACTATGCTATCAGAAACGCGCAGTTGCTCTCCCGGACCAGCCAAAACCATCGCCCTCCTGTTCTTCCTTTTTTGTGTATCCATCAGACATACCGATGCAAAACCCAAGGCAGGCAAGGAAGATATCCTGCTGAACTGGCCCAACACGCTCAACGGCACTCTAAACCAACGCATGCTTTTCGGTGTGTTGAAGACATACCCCGAGTCATTCCCCATTTTCAACCACCATCTCCAGCACCCCCCCCTCTTTTTTTTTTTTAATCCCGGTACTTATCCATAAACTCCTTATGGAACTTGACGATACTTCCCACCCACTCCGTCCCCGGCGCCAGGAACGTCGTGCGGAAGTGCAGGGTGCCCTCCTTCTGGCCGAACCCAGAACCCGGCACGACGCACACGCCCGTCGCCTCCAGCAGACGCATGCAGTAGAACTCGTCAGGCGTGCGGCCCTCGGCCTTGGCCGCCTCGGCGGCCTTGGGGGCAGCTTAATAGTCGGGAAGAGGTACATGCTTCCCTGGGGACGCCGCACTCGACGCCCTCCATCTGCTCAAACGCCTTGTGCAGGGCGGTGGCGCGCTCGCGCAGGCCGTTGAAGATACCGTCGTACTCCTGCTTGTAGAGCTCATACGAGGGCTCGCCCTCCCGCGGAGGGTTGACCATGAGCTCGACGAGGCACTGGCCAATGACGGGGCGCAGAGCATGATGGAGACGAACTTGTAGATCTCAGCCTGCACGGCCGGGTCGAAGTTGACGAGCTCGAAGTAGCCGCCGCGGTGGCCGCACTCGCCGACCATACCCTTGGAGACGGAGTGGAGGGACGCGAGCTCGACGGAATCGTAGCCAGCGTCCGGCCGCTCCTTCTGCATCTGCCGCAGCATGCGCTTGAACGAGATGAACTCGCCCACAAAGACGTTGGTCTGGTAGACCTCGTCGGCTAGGATCACGAGGCGCTCCTGGCGGGCGAACTCGATCACGGCGCGGATGTCCTCCTCCGGCAGCGACGCGCCCGTGGGATTGCCCGGGTTGATGATGACGATGGCGCGCACGTCGATGCCGTCGGCCTGGGCCTTGGCGTAGGCCTCCTTGATGGTGCCCAGGTCGGTGCCCCAGTTCTTCTGCTCGTCTAGGTAGTAGGGGACGCAGTGGGCGTTGAGAACGGACAGGGAGGCGGTGTAGAGCGGGTACTGCGGGATGGGGATCAGGATGCCCGAGTTGGCGCCGGCGCAGATGATGTGCAGAAGGGTGTTAACGCCGGACGACGCGCCGGCGGAGAGGTAGATGTCGGCCTGGTTGGCAGGGAAGCCGTCACGCCCTGTACACGGTCAATGAACCGGCCTCGAGCAGCAGCCATTGGCGAGACACTCACTCTCGAGGAAGTCGGCAATGCTCTGGCGGATGGCGGGGACCGTTGCTGGCGCTGTAGGCGCCGACGGAGCCAACCTGGCTGAGGAGGCGCTTTGCGCGCTCCAGCACGTCGGGCTTGTAGCCCAGCTCGTTCACCAGCACATCGCTCTTCTCGAGCAAGGCGGGTTCTCGAGGATGCTGAGGACCTGACGGAAGAAGGTGAGAGGCTTCTGGTCGAGCTGCTGGGGGTTGCGATGTTGGCCGAGATGACCTGCTTGAAGGGCAGGGAAGTGTCGCCCTTGGCCAGCGAGGCGCGGTACTCCTCCGACTTGACGGCGAGCTCACCGCGCACGGCGTACTTGGCGGCCCGGACGTGCGGGTTGATGTTTGTCGATGTTGAGCCTCCGGCCGGACATGGTGCGCTTCTGGTGGTGAGACGGGTAGGTCGGATGGTGGGGAGTCCTGAGAGGGATGCAAAGCCGCGGCCTGCACGAAGATCCTGACTGTGGTGGTTTGGCGGGGTAGAAGAATACGATGGCGGGGCAGCGACGATAACGCTGGAGAGGCCTACGGCGTGGAAGTGGGTTGTTAGAAAAACACCAGGGGACAGGGGGGTTGTCTTGTTGAGTCAGTGTCACGGACGAAAGTGTCTGATTAGGGGCCGGGATGCCTCATAAGAACATGCCGCGTCTCCTCTCCAAACACCGGGACCCGAGACTTGGGGATCTTCGAAAGCAGTAAGAATGAGGGGGGCCGTGTAAGTGAGGAGCTTGGCTGCCGCAGGGCACAGCAGGCCACTTGGCAGCTGAAGGGAATCCGCGAACTATCTATCCTGACAAACCAACTGATCTTGTTTGCCTCAGCGGGCCATCCCGGGCGCCCTCGTGCGTTGGGCCGCTGCAGGCCGAGACCGGGCATAAAACGGCCGGTGCTCCCTGCGGCATCAACGGGGTGCGAGGGGGAACAGATCCCCGTGGTCCTCATTTCGTGCCGATGACACCATCTGTGGAAGTGGTGGACGGCTGCCCGTCCGATCTGGAACGAACCAACAGACCCATCGGGGAAGGGGAATTGAGAGGAAAAGAAGTTTCGTTACCTCTTCGGTAGGCTGGACCCTGCATTGAGGGGCCAGGGATCAACCCCGCGCCATACCGCAGTGCCGAGCGATTAACAATTGTCCCACTGCGGGCGACCTGCACCAGTAAGGGCGCCATAGAGGGGTGACTGGAGGCAGGTTCTCGATACTCGTCTGGACTGGCAATTGGATGAAGGGAGTTGGAAGTGGAGGCGAGCCGGTTCGTTGGGGCGGGTTTGCGCGGTTCTAACTACTCTGCAGAAGCAAGCGTCGTTATCAGTTGTCGAGTCTCGAGTCTTGTCGCAATTGCCCCTCTCACAGGGTCACGGACTGGTCAGCTGCCGTCTTTCATCTCAACTCGGGTTCAGCAATGTGTAAGAGGATTCGGCCATGAAAGAGCCAACAAAAAAGCAAGCAAAAAGGGCCGTGCTGCGCACTTATTGCAAACCCTCCGGGCGACCTGGCTCCGAAAATGGAGATTACGCGGGCGGTGTGAGGCCCCCAGCGGTGGCCCTGCTCAACCGGCTCCCGGGCCGCTAGCGAACTCGGAAGAGAAATGGCCCTGGGAGATCGTTCAAGCGCTGTCTGGGATGACAGGCTGAAGGATTGAGGGTTGTTTTCGTAGTTGTTGTCTGAGTCCATTTCGTTGCGAGTTGTTATGGCAGAAGGGGGAAAGGCTGAGATCATTTGGTCGAGTCGAAGCTCTATTCTCTCAATGGGTGTTATCTTAGACAGCATCAGTCCGATGCAGCGAATCAAAGCCCCTTTAGAGCCATAACACTGGGCCTCGGAAGAAAAGAGGAACTACCGACATCAAGATGAGTCGATACCCCACCATTCCAGGGAGATACTCCTTTCATATCTCAGTCAGAGCTCAGCTGTCGTTGAGCCGGACCACTGAAAATCAACCTAGTGAATCAGTCAAATCGCTTCCACACCTTATCTTCTGTAATCACACACAAAGCCCCGGATCAACCGCCCTTCCGACATCGCCAAGCCTGCCAAGCAGATCCCTGCGCCAGACCCGACAGGCGCGGCCCGTGCACCTTGAAGCCGCGCAGCTCCGAGCCGCAAAACCTCCAAAGGCCCTAACCCGCGCCGTGTGTCCACGACGACGACCACCACCAAACAAACTCCACGCCAGCAACCCGAGGGGAGTTTTTGCGCCAACAAACGACAGTCAAGATGCAAAGAAGGGTGCGATTGCGTCTCCCAGCGCCAAGTAAAACAAAGCTTGAGACTGACAACCCGCCCAGCCAAGTCCCGCATCATCAACGTGCGCCTCCTCTCCATGGCCATGACGGGCTACTTCTAACACCTTCACACGGCCGCGCACGGCGCTTCCCATGAGCATGATCAAATACGTCGACCCGATCGGTACGCTTCATTCCAGCTACCTTCTCGTCCGGCCCCGGCGGAGCCCCCTCTTTCCTCCTCCCGGGGCCCGGGGACGGGTTCAGCGCCAGACATTCATTAATTCATTAGTTGTGGGAAGCGAGAGGGAGGATTGCTAAACCTATTGATCTCACTGAACAGTGCGGAGGAGAGTTCTCTTCCTCGAGCAAAAACGAAAGGGCAAATGATCGGCTTTACATGAAGGCGTAGAAGGTGAAGGGAATGGAAGACAAGATAGCTGGGAAAGCCAACGGGCAAGACAAAACGGTTACGGCTCAGTGAAGCGATACCCGACTCAGTTCAGCTCAACTATGGGGGTTTTTGGGCGGTGGGGGTAGCGAAGAACGTGTACTATACCATGGGCTCGCCAGTGTACAAAAACACCATCACAGCATGGTCGGCGTTTTAGGGTTTGGTGGATGGGTTAGATCTAGAGGAATCAGACGATGCCTCACTCCATTTCGCTCTTGTCTATTCCGTGGGGAGGCTCCGAAGAATGTTAGGTACGGGACAAGTCTCTAGGGAAAGTTCTCTGGGTGCTGGCTAGATGGCCTGAAATGGGGTTCCAGCGACGCTCTGACGAACCGCCTGGCCAGAGTCAATTGCTCACGTCTTCGTAAACTTGCTTTGATTTCCTTTCTCAGTACTGCAACACTGTCGTGTCTCCACAAGTACATTCAGTCAGGTGCGGCAAACAGACCCAAGGTAGTCGCAAAGTTCCTACAGGCGAGGCAGTAATTCTCTTTTCTTGTTCCCCCTTCCCACTCGTCCTCCTTTTCCACATCAGCAAAAGACATGGCTGGTTGAACAGACCACATAGTCCTTGGACACGCACGCCCTAAATACATCCTCCAAATTAGTCGAGCAAATAATCTGCAACATTCTCCTCCCACTACCATTCAATTCCTGAACGGGAGCGGGAGACTCTCATCACCACCACCCCCCTGCGAGAAAGTGATCGAGTCCTGTGACCCTTCCGTTGCCTGGTTCGGACTCGACCAGTACCGAGAATGCGACTGCGACCGCAGCGAGGACCGGTTATCCGGATGTGAAGCGGCCTTAGACGCCTCTCCGACAGTCCTCTGTGATCCATACGTTCGTACTTTGTGTTGTCTCGGCTCGAGGACCTGGGAGGTGTTTAACGGACGGAGTTCTGTGCAGCTCTCCAGAATCGGCCCCTGAACATCGCCGGGGGTTGCGAGCTCCCTCCGACTTGATATTGCGAGGTTGAGCCGCACCAGGACGTTCTCTTGGCAGCTTCTGAGCTCCTTTTGTTGCACAGTAATCGAGACGACTGAGTTTGACTCTTTTTGCTTAAGCGAGGGACTTGCTTCGGTCTTCCTCGACTTTGAATTTCCTACGTGACCGGCAGAGGCATCGGACTTCATTGAGTTTGAGCGTCTTCGTTTGCTGGGAGGCCTCAAGAACGTGTCGCCTGTCGCCGATACATTGGAGCCCGGAACGACATCGTTGTTTCCCAGTGCGCCCGCCAGCTCTTCCGCAGTGAAAGCATCGCCAGGCTCATCGCGCGTGTTCCTCTTGAACGCCCCATGTCCTGCCGCACGTTGGACTTCTTCTGCTTCGACAAACCGGATGTGCTCCGTGTGACCCTCTTCATTATGGACTTTGGCTGCAGAGCTTTCTTCTCCGCGCCTTCTCCTGGTCGATGGATGGCGCAACCGGTTCATTGGGGACGTTCGCTGGGCTGCGGACGACGACACGTCTCATGTGATGCAACGTTACTGCGTACGGCAACGGATCGTTCCCTCCGTACACATTCTCCATTGAATTCTGTAGTGTCTCGGGAACCTCAACCAGTGAGACGTGAACATCGCCGTCCGCCGACTGGCTGCTTCCTGTCTTGGCTTCCAAATCCTCCTGCGATCGCTGGCCGCTCTCAGGAGACAAGAACTTCGAGTTCTCTCCTGTAAGCGAAATGCCTCCCGAATGCCCTTCAGGGGTGACGGGTTTCAGTCGTTGTGAGATGAACATTTGCCCCAGAGCCCTTACGAGCGATGCTTTGATCTCCCCTGCACTTTTGTTGCCGTCGCTGAATGAGCCGAGGCCACCAATGTCGAGACCCTCTTGAAGCGCCCATTGCTTCAGACCACTGATGAGGGCTTCAGATCTCTCCTGTTGACGCTGGCTCTCCTCCTCCAACTCGACTGCATTTTCCTTGGCGGCTCTCAGTTCTGTCTCCAGGTCCGAAATCCGTGAGTTCAACCCGCTAGCCACCCGTTGCAAATTCGCTGAACTTTGCGCCAGCTCCTGCTCAACCATTTGCCCCTTAGTTTCTGCGGCCGACAGACTTTGCTGCAGCGAGCTGATGGTGGCGGCATGTTTGACCTCGTTCTGCTCCTTCTCCTGCACCTGTTGCTTGAGGATCTCTAGTTGCCCGACCAACAAGTCTCGGTGCCGCTGCGTTTCTCGAAGGACATTCTCTGTCTCTACCCGCGAACTCTCCATTTCGGCTCGTGCCTCACGGCGGGCTATCTCCACAGCTTTCTGGGCGTCAATCGTGGACTGGTCCTTGGCCTGAATCGACTGTGTAAGGGTAAACAATCTAGATGAGTACTTCTCAAGCTCGGCGGCGTATGTCTTCTCTCGGGCGTCGAGTTTTCTCTGCAGTTCGGATATGGCTACTGCCTTTGCCTCGATGTCTTCTTTGAGCTGGATATTCTCAGTTGCCGACGCTTCCAGCCGTCGGATCGTTTTCCTCATTCTCATCTTGAGCGGTGCCTAGAGCAAACAGCTCTCCTTCAAGCTCAATGATCTGTTGTGCTGCTTTTTGTGTCGTCTCCTGAAGGTCTGCGAGGTCCTGTATGTGTTTGTCACATTCGGCTTCTTTCCTCTTGTAGAGAGTCGAGATCATTCCGTTCTCTTCTGCCTTTTCCGCCAGTTGTTTGCCGACTGACTCGAGTTGGTTGTCCAACCGCTGCCAAATCTTGCCAATATGGAGTTCGAGGTCTGTGGTCAACTGGGCGGCTGCTTTGGTCGTTGAGTCTCGGGACTTAAGCAGGCTGTCGAGCTTGCTCGTGACGCTTTTGAAATTAGCGTAGGGTAAAGCAGTGAAGACACCGTCAGCACATAAGACTCACATGCGCAATGACTCCTGCTGAGCTTTCTGAATGGTGGTCAACGTATCTGGCTGGCTGGAAGTCACATTGGAGAGTGCTTCAAGACGATTAGCGATGGTCTCTAGTCTAAGAGAAAGATATTAGCCACCGATACGGATGGTCCAGGTCCGAACGCTCACCTGTCCCGAAGTTCTTGTGCAAAATTATGGTGTTGTTCTTCTGTTTTTGCCCGTTGCACCTCAAACTTGTCCAGGATCTCCTTTCCCTGGGCAGCCAGTGCTTCAAACCCACTGGAGGTGGCCTGGAGGGCTTGCAACTTCTCGGACAAAACGCGGACAGACTCCCGTTCTCGATTGAGCTCGGTCTCCTTTTCTTCAGCCTCCTTTGTCAATACATCGATCTTCCCGTACACTGAACTGAGTCAGCATAACATCCCGGCGAGTTGCCTCAGCACTTACACTTCGATGCTTCGCTCCTGTTCTGTGCGATGACCTGGCGGACCTTCTCAATCATCTGCTCCCTGATTACCTCCGCCTTTTGGACAATCATCTCTGTCTCTGCGCTCTGAGCCTTTTCCATAGCTTTCACTTGCTCGATCACCTCTCCCCACTGCTTCTTTGAACGAAGGTAAAGGTCCTGTTGTTCCTGGATCGCAGAATTGAGATGTTTCTTGCAGGCGTGATACTTCTCCTCAAGCCTTCGAGACCGATCCTCCGATGCCCCCAACTTGGTTTCGAGATCCTGCAATTGGTTGGCCATGTGTTCCCTGGAAGCTTCAATTTCTTTTATCTTTCCTGCCTGGGCGTTGAGTTGGGAGACTCGGCAAGCAGTGATCCCGGATGCCTCCTCGAGTTCTCTCTTGAGTCTCTTGATGTACTTGTGGTACTTTGTTCTCTGTTCTTCAAGGGCGGCGTTCTGCTGTTGCGTGAACTGGTTGATGACTCCGGCAATTCCGGTAGTAAACTCGTGGTTGATGTTGACTCTTCGCTGCCGTACCATCGGGCTGGACGCCAGTGATCCGCACCTGGACCTGTTGATATGATCAGTATGGGTATATCTGTGTGATCAGGAAATGGAATAACCTCTGCTTTGAGACATGGGAGCTCCGTGAGTCTGGTCGGTGTCGATGAACCGCCCTGAGGCCGGGCGTTTGCCATGTCGTCCACTGGTCGGTTGACCGTCTGAAGCCGGGCTCGATCTGCAAAGTCATCCAGGGGGTGGCGAGAACTTTCTGTCGAGATTTTGTGATCTTGTTTCTCTGATTCCCGGATGGTTGCTGGCCGTGTGTAGAAGGTTCATAATGATGGATTGCGTTGCGGTCGCCATCGTTCGCAACAGGCAGAGATGCATGGTGGCCTTGACGCAGTGGGAATTCGGTCACATCGGGATGGCTCTTGAGAAGCGTATGAGCCTTGGTCTTTCCCTCTCCTAGAGTAGTCCGGGAAGTATCTGCGACCTGGACAGGCCGAGATTGCACGGGCACTGGTTGCTCTGTCGATGGCGAATCCGGAAAAGGGGGCTTACCGAGCATTGGTGGCATCTTCCTCGCCTCAGAAGTCCCATGAAATCCGGCGTTGTTGTTTTCCATGCCGTGGCTTTGGGTCGTGGATTGCGTTGAGCCCCGTTGCAAGGGATCGACTGAGAGGACTGCTCCATTGATGGTGTTCCTGAGTTTCGTGCCACCAAGAGAAGGAAACCGAGGCGCAGAGCCGCTGACGTCTCGGACTGCGCGGGGTGATGACTCGACTTTTGATGGTGATGGGCGTTCGTCATGGTAGATGGATGCCTGTTTGACCGGCATCTTCGTAAACTGGTCAGGGGCTAGCTGCACGGCAGGGCCATATTCGTAGCACTTCTCAAGGTCCGGCGGCTTGGAAACAATTGAGGGCCTGTCCAACAGCAAGCTTTCTTCGGGAGTGCGGTATCCGACGGCTTCTCCTTGAGGGGTGCTGGCTTCACCATGTGGGCTCTTTTCCGGAGACGGATGGATAGCAGGGAACGGTTCTGGTTGCTTGCATGGAACTTCTGCTGGGCCGCTATCGTCGTGACTGAAATCTCCCGCCGTATCTTCGAGGCTTCCTGTCCCAGGAAGCTGATCCATCGAAACGAACGGTCGAGACTGGCCTGGGGAGGAGTGCGCCATGGGACCAGTGGAACAGTGGCTGCCTTCTGGAGGGGTGAAACCCGCGTTGTTTCGAGGGCTTTGTTTCCAGAGCAGACGAGAAGTGGGCTGTCCGTCAGGAGGGCGACAAATGTGAGCTGAAACGAGATATTAGCGGGACAAATGGTGAAGTTGGCTCGAGGCTGGTCTCTCTGAGCCTTGGCTGAAGGACTCCGTCGCCAGCCTCGCAATTGAAGGCAAACGAAATGGGATTGATTCCAGGAACCTCAAGTCAAGCTGGAAAGGGAAGCTGCCTGGCGGTGTGTTGCCACCAAGCCTGGTGTGCCTTCCCGCTTGGGAAGTCACGATCAGAGCTGCACTAAGCTTGGCTGAGTGATGGAAGTGAGGTGGGGGATTGCACTTGCCTCACGTTCCTTCCATTACTGGAACGAACAACAGTCACCTTTCGTTTCAAGTCCGATGACCATGACCGGATGCAGAGCAGCTGCCGAGGAGCCCAGTTCACGGTTCTTAAGTCCAGGGATTGTTAAGAGAGCAGCGATTTGGAGTTGGTTCTGGTGACGGATTTGGAAGGAGACGTCAAGATGTAACTTTCCCACAGTCGAGACGTCTGAATGGGGCATTCATATATCCACCTCCTATCTTTCGTTTATCATTACGGATGGTTGAGGGACTTGCTCGAAATGGGGTTCAAGCTTCAGATAATCTCTAATGGATTAGAATTAACGGTTATCGTTTGTGGGTAGTTGAGAAGGGTTTGCTTAACAGGAACTTGGTCTCGGCCTATTTCTGTCCCCTGGTTGATTCTATCAACCCCTTGCCTTCCTTTTCGACAGTTCACCTGATCTTTCCCATCAACACTCCGTGATCGCCTCCAGTCTGGAGAGCCAACTTCCAACACAACAGAAGCAGTGGTGGCCGAGCGGCAGTAACATGCTCGCAATAAGCCCTCCTTATCTGAACGCAAAGGCTAACAGTTCAATTCCCAGAACCACACTCTCTTTGAGAGGAAACCTGTCTAGGATACTTACGGAGATCCGAAACGGGCACCCACCAGGTAACCTCTGGGTCGCGTGAGACTCAAGATTGCCTTTGCTAACATTTGCTACCTTCAAACACTGGCTAGTAACACTCACAAAAGCGGCCAGTCCTCCTAGGGGGCCAGCCAAAGAAAAGAAAAAGACTGAAAAAGAGAAAACGAAAAAAAATGAAAAAAGAATTGAAAAGAGATGTAACAGTAAGTTAAGCCTTCCCTTTCCAAAAAATCGGCCCCTGGAGCTTCCAAATCATTCCTTTTCCCCTTCTCTCTCCTGTCATATTCCTTCTCGTCCTTGATAATAGCATCACCGTCGCCTTTCACCCACCTCATCCTTGCCACGATCCTCACCTCAGCCCTTTACATCCGAAGAATGCAGGATCACCACCTCTACTGCTATGGAGCATAAAAGCAGCTTTGATCATTGCGGTAAGATCTGGGGTTGGATCTGCAAAGATGAAAAGAAAGAACTCGAGGGAGTACCTCACTACTTGTGAGAAGTGTGGATAGTGGATCGGAACGCCCTAGCTGTTCTCCTGCTGTGTCAGTCGGCCAAGTTATTTGCGGATGAGTGAAGAGGGCATGTTCAAATCTAGTTCCACTAGTCAATCATATCCGACATGTGTAGTTCCCCCTGTCCAAGACGGCTACTGGCATTCATTTGCATTCTGATCTCAAGCCAGACTCAGCTCCAAACATACAGACCAAACTCCCAACAAAACAGAAGCGCCGGTAGCCGAGCGGCAGTGTCTGTCGCAAAAGCTTGTCGTCGTTTGAACTCCAAAGCTGACGTCGATTCCCAGAACGAACCTCCTAAAATGTTGGGAGATTTGTACCCTTGCCGAAGGGTTACCAAGCCAGAACATGGCCTTGCTCTCGACGGAGAGTGAGACCAGCGTCGAGGGCTTGTACTCAAAGAGTGCAATCCTTCTCCCGACTTGCTTTCCAACTGTGGCTGGCGAGCCGACCATGCGATCAGCGACTATTTAAGCCCCTGGTTGCAGCAAATCCGTAAACTGCGTGAAGCCCATCCATCACAGTTCCGAAAGTTGGAGCTGGAAGACAGGGGCATAGGCACTGTCGCAGAATACGGTCTTACCCATTCATAACTTGTCTCCGAATGTCGCAAACGAAGTCCCCTAATAAAATCCTCCCTTTCAAAACTCGAAACCGGCGCTTCAATCTCTTTTTTTTTTTTTTTTTTTTTTTTTTTTTTCAACTTTGTGTCAATATCTCTCTTCAACAACCTCTCCCGCCTTCCTCAACCCTCCCACCTTCAAACTCCTCACAAACTTCCAAGCCCAAACGCCACAGACCCCATAACTCACCCAGATCCCGCCCTTCAAAACCCCAAATGCAAGATCCTCTCCTGCACCCTCACGGCGTCTACTGTGGTAAACCCTCACTCCCCAATGGCGAATAAAACAATCGCCTCAATTGTGACGTCCATGCCCCTTGCACCTGCAACCGCCGCCCAGCCCCCCTCTCACCTCTTCGATTGGCCAGCACCTCCCATTGGCCCCCTCTCCCCTAGGCAAATCCACAAAAGCCAAGACCAGATCACATCCGAAGGTGCAGGGATCCAACAGCCAGGGGTTGATGCAGGGTGTGCCATCGCGTGGTTTGGGCGCTTGCAGAGGCGTGGTGGCCGCCAATGAGACGGAGGGAGGGGGGAGGGAAGAGGTGATTTGAAGAGACGTTGTTCTGGGCCAGGGGTTGATGCGGCCAGTGGCCCGCGTGGGACACGGGCTGCAAGTGCCGAGAGTGACCTCCTGTGTCTTGATGAATTGCATGGTGCACGAACGGGGCAAGGCAGGGGGATAGTACGATGTCAGGTACCGAGCAATGATGATGACCCCGCTGTGCTTGTGTGATTGACGGTCGGTCAGAAGTGTGATAGGGTCGCGGGCGAGAGAGCGATGAGATGGATTCGTCCTAAACACTGGTACGCTACAATACCAAGCTGGAGGCCAGCCAGTCCCGTCATCCAGTCACCCATCTTCTGAGTCCTTGCTGGGTCTGGCTGGCGACCTCGCCCCTCCAGTCTCACACTCCGACACCAGTCAACCTATCCTATATACCATCTGTCACACCCCAGCGGCAAGACCACCCCGCCGATTCTCCATCCCCAATTCCCGGCTGTCTCGCTGTCTGTCCAATTCCCCTCTCACCACGCCGCTGCTGGTCCCGCGGTCATTTGATTCATCGTTCCACCCAGGTTCAACAAGCACTTTGTCTCTGGAGACAAGAACACAAACGGACAATTCGACACACGCACCAACATGGGAGAACCCACAGGCCACCACTTCCCTCTCGCGAGAGAGACAAGCAACGACCCAACCGCCGGTGACATCGACGGTAGCATCGCCGGTGCGTCCGGCATCTCCACCAGCGGGGTGGTGCTTTCACGCGGCGCCCTGATCGCTATCATTGTCGTGGTTGTTGTCGTTGCGCTATTTGGCAGTTCGTCCCAACGTTCCATTAGTCTCAGATTACATTCAAACCAACCACCCTGTCCAGATGGCTGACAGTTCCTCTAGTTGCAAGCTCCGTCCTCTTCTACATCGCCAAGAAGCGCGAGTGGACCGTCAAGGAGACGATCCGGCGGTCGGCAAAGAAGGTTGTCGACGTGCTTACGCCGCGGCGGACCGAGTTCCCGAGGTCGGTGAAAGAGTCGACTGGTCGGGGAAGGAAGGACAGATTCGACGATGTGCCGCCCACACCGCGGATCAAGCCTGAGTATCTTGATTTGGAGAAGGGGACGGACAAGCCGAGGAAGATGAGGGCGGGGTTGAACTTTAGCCGGAAGTGAGAACGGATTGGGCGTAATGAGGGAGCCTGTGATGCGGCTGATGATGGAGAGACAATCGAAGGTCCATGAATGTTCGCCGATCGTGGTCGCCGAGTTGATTTCCGAAGGGCATGAACACCGGGATACCATACTCCGGCTTGTATGATAATAGGGTCCGAACGGAAACGGGGCTGGTGTTTATAGTCGTCGGAAGGTGTTGGTGCTTGCGCTCCTCCTGTCTTGGCGCCTGTTCGTCGTGGTGGCGCTGGGGCTTGCTCTTCTTCTTAGATTCTGGTACAAACGTGATTTGTTGCTCGCCCACAACGTCGCCAGTCTTGACCCTTGTGGCACGAGTCTGCTTCTGAGACCGAGAGCCGAAAGCCGTGTCCCTGATTTTGCTGCCCTGCGCCTTGAGGACGATACTTGCATGACCACCTCGTCCTTCTTCTTCCGCGTCTTGGGTTCGCTCTCTGCCTCGGAACCACTCTTCTCGTCGCTGGAGTCCGCACCGCCCATGCGGATATCCTTGTCTGGTGCGCCTTCGACCTTGGTACTGGGGTGAGGCGCGGAACTCGTAGCTGGTCTCGTCCACCTTAAACTCCTCGTCCTCGAAGAGCTTGCCGAAACGATCGTCGCCGAGAAACCAGCCTTTGTGTCCACCTTGCCCCTGTTCTCCTGTTTCTGCAGCAGCTTGTCGGCCAGTTTCTGGTTAACCTTGACCTTCTTGACGCCTCTAATGCGGCTGGCGCGCTCCTTTTCAATCTTCTCCTTGATCCTCTTGGCCCGCTCCTCTTCCCAGATGTACGGGTTGGCGATGAGACGGGCTTGGTCGTACAGCTTGGCAGCAACAAAGTAACCGTGCATGTACGGCCGCAGCAGGTTGGTCTTGCCGATAAGATGATCCAGGCTGAGGGACTTGAGCTCCGGCTTCGTAAGGAATTTGTAGTTTATCATAGGTCTCGGTCTGAGTCTCGTTCTCCATTTCGTGGACCAAGTTGTCCAGGAAGTGGCACCACCTCGGCGCAAGACCCAGGTTGGGGATGAAAAAGCAGTGCATTTGCTTGCCCTGTTACCATAGTCAGCGAACCCGCTCCCAGGTCTCGGGTAGATGTCTGGGTGCCTACCTCATTGGCGGTCAGGATCATGCCAGAGTCGGGACATGAGTTACGTGGTTGAGGTCGACCAACGGTTTCAACCGATGTCCAGAGATCACCGGTCTGCTCGTCCCAGATCTTGATAATTCGCTTGTCGGCCGAGAGAAGCTTACGCTCCTCGGTGGGCGTCTTCAAATGGATCAGGTTCTTGATGGGCAGCCCCATCCCCTGGTCCTTCTTCAACACACAGGCCGCGGGTTTCTCAGGTCGAAAACACGGATCTGAGGTGCTCGTTTCCCAGCGCAAAGAGACAACCCGTCTCATCGCTGAAATCCACGCTGTAACCTCTCCGTCATGCCCCCAAGTACAGCCACCCTCCCTTGCTCCGCGGATCGTAGAATTCAACAGTGCTAATAGATGTGCCGAAAGCGCAGAGGCCGTGTGTCCTCTCCGCCACTGCCGGCCACATTTGACCGCACACCACATTGATGCTCCCCTGCAGCCCGCTACCAGCCTCGTCTTCGCCCACATCAATCTGCCACGACGCAAGAACTGACCCCTCTCCAGATCCAGCCGGAAGACCTCGCCGTATCCTGACCCGTCCGAACTCAACCCAACAGCAGGGATAAGAACCTCGGTGCTCTGGCGCAGGTATGCCAGATCTCTGCCGAATCTCGGAAGCCGTACCTCGTAGTGACATCCCATCGGTGTGTGGAACTCGAGCGACCGGTCGGACTGCAGGTGCAAGCTCTTCGAGTAGTCTTGGCTGAGGAGGAGGAAGGTGGTGTTCTCGGACTTTGTGTGGCGAGAGAAGGAGAGAGACAACTCCTGGGTCGAGTGGACGTGGAACTGAGGCTTGTATGTGCCCGTGCTCATGATCCAATTGCCATCTTCGCTAACTCGGACGCAGTTGCTGGCTGTCGGGCATCCAGTTAGCAGTTTGCTTCCCAAGAGACAATGGCAACATTGGGGGGCATGAGGCGACATACCTTCCTCAAACTCGAACTCTTGTAATAACTCAAAGTTGTTGAGGTTCTCGGGATCGTATTTCGACGATCTTCCTGCGGCGCGCAAGCCAGTCTGGCAGCGGCCGCGCCGTCGACGGCCCCGCGACGGTGTATCTGGTTGTAGGTCAGCTTGTCTTCGTTACTCTGTGGCGGCATAGTAAGCCAATGGTGAAACTTACACAGGAACTGTCCCTGGATTTGTCAACTTCATGGCGGCGGATGGTGCTGCTGGAACAAGAAATCTTGATTGCCAGCTGCAGGCAAGCTTTGGGTGCTATGGGCAGAATCCAAAAAGTTTCGACCGCCCACTTGAAGGGGAAGGCGGGAGGATGGCCGTGGATCCACTCCTGGCCAGGGTGCGGGATTCTCCGCCCAGTGGGGCTGATTTGAGATCTGAAGATCGACTGGATTTGACTACGACTGGGGCTCCAGGTTTTTGATTTGAACTGATCCCATGTAGATAATACACTGTGTATGAGCAGATCCAAACAAGAGAGTTGGAGAAAAACTATGAGAGCTGAATGTTCATCAATCCGGTTCGTGTCTTGGAAAAGTTCCATGTACCACCCCTGCTTGTGGGGCGGCTTGGCATTGACTGCCTCCACCCATCTGAGTGCTGCTTGCTGGGGGCGCTGCACACTGTGGAACACCGCGCTGCAGCAGTCTGTACAACGTAACGAGTGCCTGAAAGTTGCACCAGACGTCCCCCAACACGAACTACATTTCGCCTCATATCATCGAGTCCTGTACTAGTGCTATCTCGAACTACGTTCTCCATACCGAGCGATCTTGTCTTTGAGTTCCGAATTGGCACCCATACCGCACCCTAGCACGCGACGACATCTAGGCCATCCAGGCGGCACTGCAGGTCGACAACCACTTGATGTGTCTGGCGGCCGGTCGCCGTGATTTGGGAGAGTCACTCGACCCCTGGTTTGCGTGCTGTCATGGAGCTCGGCAGCCCGGCGCATAGGACACGAGATATTCGATTCCTCAGTGCGGGACGTACCCTTCGATCTGAGTCCCGGTAGTCGCAGCTTTCGGTCCGATCTATCCGTATGCCCCGGCTTCATAGCTGACTGCGCCCTTGATCCCCGGCCTCGGTGGATGACCGTCCGACTTCCGCGCCCATACGTTGCGCGGCATCTCATCCGATATGGACGCCGGGGAATATGAGACAAACACTTTGTTGATTGTAAGATGCGCCCCATTCCTACCGAATCCTACCGGGGACCTGCTGTTGGTGCTGACATTGCTACGCACAGAGCAACGTCTCTGCCATCTCCTTCCGCATCTACGAGCCCATCGCCTCGCAGTCTTCGGCCTACACGTTCAACGCGTCCCATGTCGAGGACGCTCTGCGCAGCGATGGACATCTGGTGTACATGGATGCTGTCAGGCGCGGAATATGGTGCTTCTACCTCTCCTCCGCTGATGCCACCATTTCCAATCACCCAGAGCGGCCTAGTCTCGATGCAAGGATGGAGGTTTGCGGCTACGCCATGGCCGTGGTCGGAGAGGGTAACCTGGAACCTATCCGCTTGCTGAAGAACAGGCCGCTGGGAACGAACGCTATCAACACGCCGACTAGCTCGTCATCCACTGGATCTGCGATGGATATGGCCATGCGGAACAACCAATCCTTCAGCCTACCCCCTGCGCCTGTGGCCGTGGATGGCAAGATTGTGTCAACGCCGGTCGGCGATGTCAAGGGATATGGGTCGGTTTCTGCACAAGAGGTTCACCAATTCTTCGTCACGGCGGTTTTGTCATCCCTGACGACATCCTTCTGCCGTGCTGTCGGCGCCATTCTCCTGAACAAACGCTCGGCCTTGTTGCCGCCCCAGGCGTTCATCGCTGGCGATTCGGATTGGAGCCCGTCACCACGGAGCTCGGCTCTTGCTACGTTTCGCACCTATCTGACCACAACGGGGTCGCTTGTCATCTCTCTGCAAGTGTCCGTCCTCGAGGGTTTGGTGTCATCTGCCGACGTCCTACGGTCGAGCCTGCTCCACGCTGGCCCTACAGTTATCGCCGCGCCGTTTGGGGCATTTGGGGCGTTGCAGGGCGTTGTTGACACCGAAGGCCAGGCACCGGACAGCGGATATGTCCAATCTCCTGATACCCAAGTGAGCCGGTTGAGGTCGGACCACAGCGACAGGTTCCAACAATGGAAAACAATCTGCTGCAAGCTGCTTCAGATGCATGGCATGTCACCGTCACTGCTTGATGGCTGCTCGTGGCTGAACATACACTTCCTCCAAAGAAAGCCGTACGAGCAGAGGTCAGACGGCAAGAGGACGCCTCTCGTCAACTCGGGACCCACTGCGCCGTGGCCAGCCGTGCTTTGTTTCCGCAAACCAAGATTGACGCGATGATGGACGTCTCGCTCGAAAAAGCGCTGGCTGGGACGAGCGCCGATCACCTGGATCCGCTGAACAGGGCAAAAATATGGTGCCAAGGGGTCGCCGAAAGGGACGATGTCGTGGCGCGCAGGAAAAAGGAGAGAGATGCGGCGCTGGCCCCCGAACATGCGGACTCGGATGTGAGAAGCCATCCTCAAGCCAACGGCTACTCGCCCATGGCCGCCTGGCGCCCTCCTAACGGACCAACCCCGGCTGCCGGGGCGGTCTATCCAACGCCCCCGGACGGAGTTCAGCCGTCAGCAGTTACGCCCACTTTTGACGGTGGCCCGGTGCTAAGCCCGTCTGGCCAGCCCCCAGTCAACGCACCTGCTGATGTTCATCCAGCTATGCATCAAGTTGTACCTGCCCCGGATACGTTCAACGTTGGCTGGGATGGGGTAGAGCCCAGAGCAGAACAGGTAGTGAACAACTTCTCCGAAGAGGATATCTTTGGCGACCTGGGGGAGAATATGTTCGAGGGGAACGAGCTGACAGACGCCGACTTCAACTTCTTCGATGAACAACCCGCCGCCATGGAAGTCGACATTCCTGTGCTGCCAGACGTGGGAGCTCCCTCAATGGTCATGCAAGGCAATGGGCATCGGTCGTTTGACCAAGACGCCCGGACGACACCTCCAACAGCTCGCAATGCGGTCACCCGCCCAGTATCTCCGCAGTTCACCAAGCCTGAGTTGAAACATGCGCGCAGCACGCTTGCTGAAGAGAGCCGGCTACAAACTAGCATGCAAAACTCTAATGCTAATTCTGCAATTGGGGTCAAGAGGATCACGAGCCCGTTCAATCCGGAGACCGTCTTCAAACGAATCAAGACGTCGATTCGACCGCCACCCCCACCGCCACCCAGCCAGAGACCCGTCCCTGTCCGGCGCCGCAGCGTTTTTGAGAAGGTGAATTTCGACCCAGCTATGTCTCTTGCAAGCCAAAAATACGGAGAGAAAGGGCCTTTTGATTACAGATCTTCCGCCTTCAAAGAGAAGGAGAGCAAGGCACTCCGAAATGGCGGGCCTCTGACTGCTTGCAGAATCTCGGGGCCTCCGAAACAACAAAGGGCGCTGAAGGACTTGCCTTCTGATATCGGGTCCATCGTGGCCAAACTGGCTGCCGTGCTGTCAACAGCCCAGGGAAACAAGTCGAGCCCACTTCAGATTCGGAGGACAGCAGCTGGGTTTCAGAAGATGATGACGCCAGTGACCCCGCGGGGCGTGCTTCTTCCCAGCCAAGTCGAGCGTGGTGCGGCGGCGGCCGGAAGACGATGTCATATCCATGGCCGCTTCTTTCAGGGAATTGGACAACATATCCGCCGACTCCCCCGGTTATGGGCCTGTCGAGCTGTCTCGCTTGTCGAACTCGGAGATTCCGGACTTCTCCCTTTCCAAATACTTCGCAGACCCAGAGCGGGTGCCGCTCCGCATATCCGTCTCAGACGACGACTTCATCACGGTTGCGCAGATCCTTACAGAGCAGGCTGGAAGCGGATTCCTCAAGCTGGCTCCACAGCGTCTGAGGTCTCAGATCCAGGACGTGCGTCGGAGCCTGATCAAAGCTGTTCGCTACTCGGTCAGGGACTACAGCGGGCTCTACCGCGGTCTCTGGCGGGGCAACCGGTTGTCAACTGCGGCCCCTCACAGAGGTGCAGGATGTGCCCTTGCTCATCCAGCCCAACAGTCGTGTGCAGATGAGACCGGAGCTTGCCAATAAGTCAACCATATTTCCGATTCCTGCGCCCCATGTCGAGCTTCGGCGGTACGAGAATCAGGTCTCGGTGTTGCCCTCCGCCGTTTCATTCTGGGATACGCTGGGCCTCGGACCAGTACAGGGGTCAAAGGATATCGTGGCCGTGTGCCTCTTCCCTCAGACAGAGGGCATGCGGGATAATGCATCTGCCTTTCTGGACAGGGTGCAGAGCACCTACGAATGTATGCGCCTTGGCGTCTTTGGGAGGCTACCAACCGCGGGCAACATAGTAGACGGCCTCGTTTGCTCCCCACTGAACAAGATGTTATCTCGCCTGGCCTCAACCTGCCACGTGCCCGGTCGGCGTACACCGACCAGTTGGTGAACCTCGCCATGGCCCTTGCTGGGTCGTCCATGTCAGGCAAGAATTTCGTCGTGTACTTTGCGTACACACCGGAAAACCCCAGTTCAATCGTGGACGGTTGCGCCGCCTTCGTGGAGCTCTATGAGCATTACAAGCGGTTTATGCTGGAGAGGAAGAAGCACTTTGCCAATGACCTGGTGCTCCAGCTCGTACCCCTGGACTCGGTCGCCTCGGAGACATCGCTCGTCGTTCTGTCTCCGTCAGAGTGCATCAAGCTCTGCCTGGAGACGTACGACCGATGTACGCTCTTCGGAGGGCCGATGCCGTCGCCAGCGATCCTGCTCGAGAAGGCTCTTCCAAGAGGAATCGACTTCAAGCTAGCCCCGACGCCATCCCCGAACCTCCTCAGGGAGAACTCTTGCATTCACGTGGCCTACGCGCGGAGCGTGGACGAGCGCTGGGTCACAGCCGCCTGGACCGACAACAGAGGTGGCACGCAGAGTCTCGCGTCGTACTGCCTTGGCCGTCGAGACAAACCCCTATCGAGAACCATCGGAGAGGCCATACACGAAATCTGGGACACCACCCAAGACCTGATCTCCTCCTGCAAGGTCCACTGGCGGGTGATCGTCACCAAGTGCGGCCCCATGGACCAGCAAGAAATCGACCTCTGGACCAACATGGCGCAGGCGGAAACCCGCTCCACCCTCAGCCTCGTCCTCCTCACAGTCGACACTGACCCATCCCTGCAACTCATCCCCCCAGCTGCCACAATCCCCCTCTCCGCCCCCTCCGCATTCTACACAACCCCCGTCTCAACCCCGCAACCCCTATCCGTCGTCTCCCCAGAACAAAGCGGCAACAACCCCTCCACGCCCATGGCCACCACCACCCCTGGAGGCGATGCCGGCCCCTCGTCGCAACCCCAACCCGACACCGACAACACAGACACAACTCTCCTCGACACAACGGAAACAACATTTGGCGTCGTCCTCTCCCACCGCCTCAGCAACTCGCCGACCCTGACGGACGTCAACCCAGCGCTGGCAAGCGGGTACCTGATTAAGCGGTCGGGGCCGAGAGTGGACGACGCACCGGTGGCGATGGAGGTGAATGTGGTGTACAGTGATAATCATCCGAGGATGGTGTATGAGGGTTTGCTGAGGGAAATGTTGACGTATTTTAGGGGACTAGGGACGCTAGCCAGGGTGAGGGGGGTCACGGAACGAGAGACGGATGTTAGGCCGTGGCATGTGGCGGTTGTGGAGAAGGGGGTGAGGTTTTGGGGTTATTGATGTGATGCGATTTGATTTGATTTGATAGTGTGCGTTGTAGAAAAGGGAATGGTGTACTGACCTCGACTGTGCGTAGTTGGTGTTGGGGAGTGTAGTTGGTTCGCTTCGGGTGTGTTGAGTTTCTTGGTGCTTGTGTGGCTTCTATGGATGTATATATGAGATACCTTTGAATAAACAGTTTCTAATCCCTGCATGGCGATAGTCGGTTCGTGCGGTGAATCATTTGCCTCGGTGGTCTATCTTCCTGCGCGAAGTCTATCAATTGTCCGTCATGTCTATCAACATATCATCCGTCCTTCCTCTAAACGCCCGGCCCAAATACTCAATCATCTATTCCTCCAAAACCCAGGGAACAAATACTCCACCCTCTTCATGGCCTCGGGATCCCGCCCTGCCGGCTTGGTCATAAACTTGACCGCGCCCTGGGCACTCCCCTCCCACTGCTTCGCCAGCACCAGCTCGCTATTCTCCTGCTTGCACAACTCATCCAGCACCGCACCCACCAGATGCTTCGCATTCTCGCTGTTCGCGGCCATGTACTTCATCACCATGGCCACATCCACATCCTCAGTGGTATGCCAGCAGTCGTAGTCGGTCGCCATGCAGATCATCTGGTACGCCAGCTCCGCCTCGCGCGCCAACTTCGCCTCGGGCAGCGCGCTCATGTTGATGACGCTCCCGCCCCACGACCGGTACATGTTGCTCTCGGCGCGCGTGCTGAACTGCGGCCCTCCATGCAGATGATAATGCCGCCCTGGTGCAGCACCACGCCCTCGCCCTGCATCGCGGCCGCGCAGCGCTGCACGACCTTAGCCAGCCGGCGTCGAACGGGTCCGCGAAGCCGACGTGGCCCACCACGCCGCCCTCGAAGAAGGTGAACGGGCGCACGCCCTTGGTACGGTCGATGATCTGGTCCGGCACGACAAAGTCCATGGGCTTGATCTCCTCGCGCAGGGAGCCGACGGCCGAGAAGGCGATGACGGTGCGCACGCCGATGGAACGCAGCGCGGCGATGTTGGCGCGCGCGGGCACCTCGTGTGGCGCGAGCTGGTGGTGCAGGCCGTGGCGGGCGAGGAAGGCGACGGGCACGCCGGCGTGCTCGAGGATGAGTATGGGCGACGACGGCACGCCCCACGGCGTGGTGGGCGTCAGCGCGGCCACGGGCGTGTAGCCCGCCAGTTTGCCGAGCCCGGTGCCGCCTATTACGGCAATGTGCACCGGTCCTGTGGAGGGAGAGGTTAGCGATTTACAGCGAGGGAAGGAAGGGTGGTGGGAGGAGGAGTGAGGAGGGGGAAGGAGGGGAGAGGGGGGAGAGGAGAGGCGTACGGTCGAAGTGGGTGGGGAGGTTGTCGACGGTCATGATGGCGGTGGTGGTGGTGATAGTTGACGAGAACAGAATAGGAGGATAGGAAAGGAGGTACGCCGTCCTGCGTACTCTCCAGTCCTCTCTCGGGTTGCTCCGGGGGGTGGAAATCGGATTTAAACAGCGCCCCTCCCCCTGCCCGCCTCTGTCGCAATTTTTGGAGGGGCTGACGGGCAATTTTTACCCCGCCGCTGCGACGACGTCGATAATGGAGGGGCCCCATCCTGGTCGGGCAGGGGTTGTTGATGGCGCTAGCCCAAGAAACGGTTAAAGCCGAAAGACTGCCTGTCGAAAGTTGCGAATACAAAGACACGTCAGGAAACTTTCAGTTGGCAATTTCACAGGCAAGAAAACCAAAGCCAGCGACGTAACTGCACAGGGTCGCAGAGAAGTTTCAAGGGCGTTCGAAACTGCAACAAAAATACCAGACCGACGAGATTGATATCGAAGCTCTGTATCATCACAACGACAATTTCTTTTTGTAACGACTTACCCGGCGCCCATCCCGCTCCCTTCATTCGCCTGAGGCGACCTTGCTTCGCCCAAAGGAGTGCTTCCCCAAGGGGCCTGTCATCGAACGCAGCACAAAATCCTGTGGCTTCAGACCTGTTTCCAGGGGGTATCAGGGGCGTTGTCTGGCATAGTTTGAGAGATGGCGTCCACAGCGCTGCCGGCCGAGATGGCCGCCCATGCAGCGACTAACAGTCGGCGTCCGCTGAGCATAGAGGAGCTCTGCTTCACATCGGCCATGAGCTGCTTCGAGGGCTGGCTGAAACTCGATCCGGCCATCGGCCCTCGCACCATGGCCTATGTCACCAAGTTCATCGTGACGACCCTGGAGAAGACGCACACCCACAAGGAGGTTAGGTAAGGCTGTCGCTTTCCGCCCGTCCCAGGCTTCAGTCCTAATACCTCCCAGGGAAAATCTGTCCCAGAGCGTCGAGGTCTGGATCTGGCTCACAAGAGACTTTGCTGCCGCCATTCCCAGTCTAACCACACGGTCTATCGGGCCGCTGGCGAGTCTGAACGACCCGGACAAGGGAGTCACCCCTCAAGAGAGCACCGCGCTCATAACGAAGAACTACCCGTCGCTTAAGGAGGACCTGCAGCTGCTCATCAAGCTCATGCACGTGGCCCGGAATCTCTTGGTTGTTTCCGAGCCCGAGATTCCCCAGGATCTTTGTGCGGCGGCCCAGTTCGACCAGATGCTTTACCAGACCATCATCCTCTGCATTAACGTCACAAGTAAGGCTTATGATGGCGATGTCCTTGAGGAAGACGCTCGGAAACGGTTGACCGAGATCACCGAGTTGTGTAAGTCATCTCTCTCGCGAGCACCAAACCAACCCTTGGGTGATGCTAACCCACCATCAGACAAGAAATTGCTCGTCACATGTCTGCAGCAAGCCCACAACTGGATCGCCAAGAACGACCGCAACAAGATGGCTTTTTGGTCCACCGTTCTCTTCGACGACGACGCTCTCGCCGACGAGCCGGACAGTGTCTATGGCGAGTTCCGGCCCGACGTCGCCAAGACTGAAGTCCAAAACTGGTTTGAGCGGAACTCCCGCTTCTGCGACAAGGCTCGCAAGTTACTCACTGAGTACGAAGAGTCCATGGCGAGCAAGGGACTCCCTCCTGGCCATCTGCCCTGTATATCCCCGCTGGCATGGAACTGGCTGCCCGAAGGAACAGTGCGTGTGCGGGCGGACGACATCAGCGACGGCACCAAGATCACCCCCCAGTGGAAGGAAGACGAGCCCGATAAGTTCGAGCAAGACAGAGCCTATGGCCGGGTGTCGAGGGAAGTCGATACGTGGTGGCTCAAGACCCGGGATCCTAATTACGACGAATGGGTTGTGCCCATGCCCACCGTCGAATTCGCCAAGCAGAGGACCGAGAACTGCAAGGCCAATCTCGTCAACCGGTATGCACACTCATACCGCACTGTCGAACATGAAGGTTCCGTTCACTCCGCCGACGGTGCCCCGTTACCCGAAGCGTCTGTCGAGCAAGAAGGGAGTCAGGGCGGCCATTATGTCCACGACTACAACGACGACATGATCGAGGAGGAAGATATTGACGACGACGAATCCTACGGCGAGGGGCCCATGAACGGTCTGCTCACTGAGGTTCCCAACATCCTCGATCCTAGGCAGATCGAGGCCCTGCACATGATTGTCAAGTCGTGCATCCTCGACAACGCCGGATTGGCGCTGAGCAGAGCGGAGAGAACCTCCAAAAGACAAGATGTCGGATGTTCTTGGCTCTGGTGCGGAAGAAGCTTGCTCCGCGAAATTCTCGTCTTCATTGCCGTCTGGGAGAAACAAGAGCACGAGTTGATCTTCCAGCTCACGACTCAGATCATTGAGGCGATCCACCATAGCGCACTGCTCCCGTATGCATGGCAGTCGCTGCGCATTCCCAAGGATAATATCTCCCGCCCAGACCGTTCTCCTCCGGCTGGTTAATGCTATGTTCCTCGCCCAGAAAGAGCATCCGCCGCCCGTTGGCTCGAAGGAGCATATCCGGGATGTCAAGCTGCTGCACTTCCTCTTTATACAGTTTCGCAGCCGCATCGTTCCCGAGTGCGCCGCCCTGATGCACCTCCAGGCTGAAATCCGCAACGGTCGCTGTGACCCTGCCGACTTCCCCGTCGACAGCTGGGATATGGAGCGCGCTAAGGACGGCCTCCACCAGTTCCTCAATCTTCTCGAGACGGTTACCATCTACCTTGAAGACATGCGCCCGTACTTTCGAGAATGGGACGCCGTCTACGAGCTCATCACCCTGCTCCAAAGCCATGAGGCGGCCGTCCCGCGAAAGGCCATGGTCGACCCCGTCACCCGCCGACAACAACACGCGGTGCCTCCCCCCCACGACCCCAACAACCCCGACGAGGGCTACGACTCCGAAGACCACCCCCTCGCCCCGCCTCCGCCGCTCGAAGAACCCGCGCACAAATACCCCTGGGTCCAACTCAAGATCCCCATCCTCAACATCATCAGCGCCCTCCTCCAGCCCCCGCCCGACCGCAACTCCCGGGCAACCTCCAAGTCCAGACCCAACTCCTCCAGCACAACGGCATTCCCCCTCCTCAACTGCTACAACTACGACGGCAACAACCCTTCTCGCGCGAGCGTCTCAACGTGCTCATCCGCTACCTGACCGACGGCTCCGAGGACGTCCGCCGCTACATGCGCCAGATCCTGCCCAACAACCGGCGCCCAAGCCGCGCAGCAGCCGCGGCCCGGCGAGACGACCTCCCTCAGGATCGACGGTATCGCAGGCGAGGTGAAGGTGCGCCTGCGGCCCCGGGCGAGGCGATGCCGCCGCGTCCGACACTCCCTGCTAGCGCCGCCGCTGGCGGTGTGGGCATGGGAATGGGCAGGGCGCTGCCGCCGCTGGCGTCGGCGGCGGCGGTGGCGGCTGCCATGGGCTCGATTGCGAATGTCCAGCAGCAGCATCATCACCATCACCACCACCATCATCATCACCATCCTCACCATGGTGGTAAGAATGGGAATAGTAACACGCTCCCTCCCATTCAGTCCGCCGCGGGTGGCGTGGCGGGTGCGGGGACGAGCCGGGGCCGAGGGCGACGCCAGATCAGTTGTTGGAGGATATTGTGGCGCTGGCCGACGAGGCGGCGAGGTTGGCGATGGGGGGCCGGTTGGATGCGGATGAGACGGAGGAGGAGGAGGAGGAGGATGATTTTATGTAAGATGAGCGGCGGGGTTGTTTTGGCCTGTCTGTCTAAAACGGAAGGAAGAAGTTGGTGTTCGATCTCGGGGGAAGGATGGGATACGTGGGAGTCTGGGTATGGCTGGCATCATGTTGGAGTTTTGTGTGGGTGCATCTGTTTGGTGTTGGGCTATATAAGCTGGGATAGAGTACTGGATTTGCATTAGAAGCGTGTGGGACGTAAGATATATCAGTCTAAGGAGCTAGGGAGAAGACTGGGTGAGCTGGAAAAGTACTCGATGGATAGCTATATATCGGGATGAACAAGTCTGTACCCGGAGGAGATGATGGATTTTGCTGAGCACTTGACCCGTAGTTACACTCTTCTTCTTTCCCCGTTTGGCCATCAACTTTTATCTCCTGAGTTTCGAGTGGCAGCAAGGATACTGGAGCTCAGTCAAGCCTCTCAGAGCAGTAGATAAACCCTCCATTTCCGCGCCAGCGTTAGGTCCTGTCCTTCCGCTGTGCTGAGACGAGCAGTGGCGAACGTTTACGGGGGGCAATCCCCAGCCACCTCGAGGAACAACTCACGGAGAGGACACTAAGAAAGAGACATACCGTTACGAAAGAAGATGAAGAACTGCGTTGTGAGCTGGAGATCACACTGTCACAAACTGTCCACAAATGAAGGAAAAGCGGAACACGGAACACAAAAAGAGCAATACCGAGAGAGGGAGAGGTGAGAGGAATAGTTGGGAGGCCCCATATCGATATGCCAACCAAAAGACAACCGACATGTCAAGAACCAAACTGATTATCTAGTAAACTACAAATCCGGTAAAGAAGTGAGCAACTGGGTTTCTTAGCCATGATTTTGTGAAGCATTCTTGCCCGACCCAGTCCCGCTCATTCTATCCACCGCCAACCGCCGTCATACACCCGTCAGTGTAGTGCAAGCGCAAACCCGGGCTTACTCCCTCCTGCCGGCAACGCCCTCCCGCACCGCATTCAGAATCAGCTCCTTTGCCTTCTCCACCCCCTCCTTGCTCCCCACAACCTCGATCGCATCCCCCTGGCTCTGGTCCGCGGCACGGTAATCCGACACCCGCTCTGCTTGCGGATCGAGTTAACCTTGCTGCCGCCCTGGCCAATGACGAACCGGTACGTCTTGGGGTCCGGCAGCACCAAATACCCCACGGTATCCTCCTTCCTCGCCTGCTCCAGGGCCGCTGTAATCGTCTTCTTGGCCTTCTCGACATTCTCGGCCGAGCCGCGGAGGATCCATGGGATGGTGGCAGCGGCGTCCTCGTCGGCGTCGCCGCCGCGGGAGACGACCTTCCACGAGTGAAGGTCTTCGGGGGCGTCGTCGGTGATCAGTGGGAGCGCGCCGCCGTTGGTGGCACGGGCGTTGACGGGGGAGGTAGCGTGAGGCTTGGGGGGGATCTGGTGCGAGGCGTGGGTGACGGTGACGCCGAGGTCGTTCTTGAGGCGGCGGAAGATCTGGCCATTGTTGGAGACGGCGTGGTGCAGGCTGCGCGGGACGTGGACCGTCTCGCCCTCGTTCTCCTTGACCATGTCGAGGATATGCGCCTTGGCCTTCTCGACGTCGTCGGGCAGGCCGGTGATTTTGAGCGCCGTCTGCTCGCTGCCCTGGCGAGGCACGTCGATAGTGACCTTAAATTGGGATTCGAGGTTGCGCTTGGCGTCCCCGCCGCGGCCAATTGGTCTTGTGGTGTTCGACGGGCACGTCCAGGGAGATGGTCACTTGGCTTTCGCGCTCCTCGACGATGGCCTGTATCTGTTGGATGATGTTGTCGACCACGGCGGTGCGGCCCTCAACCTTGATGGTGTTGCCGTCAGAGTCCTGCTTGGGGAACTGGACGGTACGAGCCAGCTCTCGGCGGTCGTCGGAGCCACCGGCTTTGAGGACAATTTTGCGAAGATTGGCACCTATGTCTGTTAGCACGGTGCTCGGAACTAACCGGCCTTGCAGAAGCTTACCGCCGGTGCCGATGAGGCTCTTATGGTACTGCCGAGGCACTTCAATGGTCTTGACCACAGTGTCCTCGAACACCGCCTTCTTCTGCTCCAAGGCCTTCTTGGCCTCAGCAACCTGCTGCTTGGTGCCCTTGATCAGGATCTGGACCTCCGCGTCGGCAGAATCCTTGGCGCTGGGCACATCGATCTTCGCGCCAGTGGCCTGACGTAGCTGCTCCATAGCAGCACCGCCAGAACCAATTAGCGACGGCACCTGCTTCCGCTGGACGGTAACAGTGGCCGTGAACGAGGTATCTTGAGATATTGCAGCAAGTTAAGCAGCTCATCGCGGGCCTCGTCGGCGCCCCGCTTGGGCCCACGGATTGTGACCTCGTCGGGCTGGCGGAGGGGCTTGCCAGCTTCGCTGCTAGGGGCGGAATCGGACTCATCATCCTGCTTCTTGCCACTACGCGGGAAGAAGATCAGGACGTTATACCGCTCCTGCAGTTTGTTAATCTGGCTGCCTGGGCTCCGATAAGCTCACGGTGGAACTTGGGGTCAATCTTGAGGATGTGTGTGGTCTCATCCATCTGTCGACCGAGAGCGAGAATATGCGACTTGGCCGCCTCAGCCTTGGCCTTGGGGCCCTTGAGCAGGACCTTGCCGTCGTTGACCTGGATATCAACGTCAAACTTCTCACGCAAGTCACGGATGTTGCTACCACCCTTGCCAATCAGGTGGTTAGCGAACTTCTGGGGGAAGTCAAACTCGAGGGTGAAACCGCGCTCCTTGTCCTCCTCTTTTTGCTGCTCGACAAAGGCAAGGCATTTTGCCGCGAGCGACTCGACGGCGGAGGCGGGACCCGGAGCTTGACGGTCTCGCGCGTGTTCGAGACGCGGACGGGGAACTGGCCGGCCCGCCTGCTGTCGTTTTCCGTCTTGATGAACTTGCGCAGCTTCTCGTGGTACCTGGGAATCTAAAGTTAGAGGTGCCTCCGTTGATCGGCGCACGACAAGGGGAGCTTACTTCTGGGGAACCTCAATGGTCTTAGCGGTGATCTGTTCCTGCTGCTCGACAAGACCTAGGATGTGCCTCTGAGCCTCCTGGAGGCGCCTCTGCATCTCGGCAATCTCAGCCTGGTCGGGCTGAGTGCGGGGGATTTGGTACGAGTCCGAAACCTCGGAGCTCTCGTAGACCAACACAACAGGAGCGTTCGCGTCAGAGGCCTCAGGAACCACGACGTAGACGCCATAGTTCTGGCGCACCTGAGGCGCCATGTCAGCCCGGATGTGATGGGATGGAAGAACGGGTCGACGGCAACGGTCGCCACGACGCGCGCCGGAGGTGAGCGTCCACCAGTCCCTTGATCTCGGACTGGGCCCTAATGGCATTCTTGCCGTCGCGCGAGTAGAGCTCCCACGGCGCTGCGCCTTCCTCGGAGAAGGGCGTGTTGAAGTGCACATTATGCAGCCTCTCGAGACGCTCCAACTCACCTCTCTGGCGGAGGTAACGGGTGATGTGGCGGGCGTGGACGGCAGCGCCGCCAGGAGCCTGGCGATGGAAGCGCGAGATGTCAATGTTGGAGCACTGCATGTTCATGGCAAGATCCATCGCCTTCTCCACGCCAGCCTGGACCTGCTCAGCAGGACCAATGATGGTGACCATGTCCTCATCGTCGTCGTTGGGCAAGACGAGGATGCAGCCGGTGTCTTCGAAGAACTGGTCCATCGGGATACCCCTGGACCCAATGATAAATTGGTGCCTTCCGCGCTGGATGGGGAGCTGCTCCATCATCAATTGTTGGTGGAGCTCCTGGACATGCCTCTCGATGGCTTCCCGGGCGGCCCTGACGGCGTCACGATCGCCAGCAAGCTGGATAGAGCTCTCAGCAGCAGGCTGGAACTTGGGACGCTGCCCAGGAGCTGGCGCCACAGGAGGCTGGGACGACCAGGGCTGGTACTGGGGCACCCTGATCTGGACCTTCTTGTCCTGTTCGAAGCGGTTGAGGAACTGGTTCTGCGGCCCGGCAATGAAGGGGTAGAACTCGGCGGGGACGTCTTTTACGCGGGCGTTGACGTTGGCGGCGCGCTCGCCAGCAATCTTGAGCACGGCATTCCGAGCGGCGGCGGCCTCCTGCGAGTTGCCCTCGATGATGACATCGATCGTCTCGTCGTCGTCCTCGTCCACGGGCGCCGCACCCTCCTCGACCTTGGGCATCTGGATCCGGGCGCCCGTCTGCTCCTGGATGGCCTTGATGGTAGACCCCTGCCTGCCGATGATGTGCGCCCTCGCAGAGCGAGGAATGGGCACCTTGATCGTGAGCTTGGTGCCGATCAGACGGACAAAGTCCTTGAGCGCCTGTGTTGCAATTTCCTGCGGGCCTGTGGCCTCAACCCGAACCTTGCCATCGGCCTGAGTGAGGACCTTCACCTGCGCGCGGGATTTCCGGTTGAAATCCTTGACGATATCTGGAATCGGCTTCTTCAGCTGGTTGCGAGGGAGCACGTGCTGGGCCTCGAGAAGCATGTACTCGACGTTGCGGCCCGGAATCGAGAGGTTCTTGGGCCCGCGCAGGGCCGGAGGAGTCGGGGTGGTAGCGCCCGAGGTCGGGGCGGACGTCTTATCGGCGCTATTAGCACCGGGCCGGGCGCCCCAGGTAGGCGCAATGGTAGCCGAGGGCTTCGGAGCTCCTCCGCCGAGCTCGGGGAAGGCCTCGTGAGAATCGAGAGCGACCTTGACGTTTTGTGTTTCGGGGACCTTTGTCGTGGCAGAGTCTGTGGACGACTTCACGTGGCTGGCTTCGGCGGCGGCAGCCGGCCTCGAGGGGAGGTCCTCGTCAGCGGCATCCTCGACGGTCACATGGTGGGACATGTGTTGTTGCAACAGCCGGCTGGCGGCCGACGGCTCGGCATCGATGTTGCTAGCCATGCTACGAAGGGGGGAGGGAGTCAATTGCGCGGGAAACCGAAGAACTAAGCGATGACCGACTCGAGTCTATCGGTTTCGAGGTTTCAACGTAGAACATCGGGACACACGCTAACTACTGCTGCAGGAAGCGAGGTTGCAGCAGGCCGAAGCGGGGAGGCCATCGCAATTGAGCTTACACTTGAGCGACTCGACTTCTAACCAGGCCGCGTTCTAGTGAATGATGGGACCGTCCTCAGGCAGGAAGAGAGGCCGCTGAGATGGTGATGGCGCGGGTGCAGTGGCCGTGGAGCGTGGCAGGACCGATGATGTCTCGAGGTTCTTGGGATCTTGCGAGAGCGGAACAAGGTCGCAGGAACGGCCGGCGGATGGAGGGCGCCGAATTGGGTCTGAATTGATGCTCGGCAAGGAATATGGCGACGAGGCGCGAGCGACAATGGGTGGAGGAGCTCGAGAAAAGGCCAGACAAGCAGTGGAGAGAGAGGCTGCTCCGGACTGGGGTCCTCGTGGGTCTTAATGGACACCGTCGAGCTTCACCAAAAAATTGTTTAGGATCAGGGGTTGCACAGCGTGCAAGGCGAGCGAGTGGCGCGGCCCCGCAGTTCCAGAATCCTCCTGCATTCTCGCCTCTAACCCTAACCCGAAGCCGGCTTTCAACCCAACATTTTGTTTTTATACCGATGCTTCCATCCTCGCTGGCGCGACATCAAAAACGATGCAGGTTTCGACACACAAAGGCTGGATACATACGTAAAAGGTAGCCCTTGTTAAAGCGAGCATTACCTTCTTTAGTTTGGTATTTTTGAGGTCGGGTTCTAAGACGAGCACTTCCAGTGCTATTTGGATCTTGAAAGCTCTGTGTTGAACAACATGTCCCAGCAGTATGGATCCTGCCCGACGGCTTGCTGTATCCTGTTTACGGCTCCTCAAGCTTAGGTGTGCCAGTCTGACAGACTCGGTGCCTGAGGCAATGTAGTGAGACTTGCCGGGTAATGCGCCTTCGATTGCTGCTATCTTGCCATGCCGTTGTTCATTATCTCCTTGGCCTCTGGGGGGTTGTTCGCTTCTGGAAGGATCCTGGAAGCCTTCCCCGCCACTGCACGTTCTGGTTGTCTTTTGTGCCCAGGTCTCAGTGTCATGGACACTTGGTATGATCAAACCTGGGATCTCTGGCCCGTGTCGAGTCTACATCACTTTCACATGCTAAGCGGGGTTGTCTTAGCACGCGTAAGAAGAGGTCTCACCCCAAGTTCATATTGGAACTTGAAACGCTCCGGAGAGAAACATTTTCTGCGAGACTCGAGGTTGAAGTGACCGAGAAAAAAGATGGGTGGAGGATTAGGGTTTACTGACATCCGGGGAGACGAATCCGCCAGTTGCGCGACAGCGGCAGCTGTATGGACCTTGAAATATTCCCACACACGCACCACCCACCAACGATAGGGCAGTGGCAATGGTGCGCGCGGGACGCCGTGTCCAGTTTGACCCAGTCGAGGGCAGGAGACGCCACCCTCTGCCAGCCCTCTTGCTTGCGTGATTCCATCAACCACTGTTGTGGGCTCCAGCCGCTGCAGGGAGGCCGGGAGAGCCGCACAGCCGGGTCTGCACAGCGGTTAATATGGGAAAGAAGGCATTGCGCGGGTGGCAAAAAGCAGCCCTGGTGGTTCTGATCTCGCGATGCAAGTGGATCGACACGGTTCGGCTGCAGGGTTTCTAGAATGGCGAGAGTTTCCCATCAGAGTTCGCATTCCACCATCTGGCTGTTGAGGTCGAGGTTCTCGATCCAAACCCAACTCCTTCGTCATGATCGTTGTATGCAGCGTCGAGATGAGGGGGTAAAGTCAGTGTCTCAGGGCAGAATGAGTCTCACATGTGAATTCTCGAATCCAAGGTTAAAACTTAGGTGATTAACGCCCTCGTCACAATATGGTTTCGTCCTCAGAATATGGTGAAGCGCATCATTGAGGGGGGAGAAACTTGGCTGGCTGTGTGCCCCGCTCTGGTTCCGAGTGCGCTTCTCTGTCAAAGGCTAGCGGGGTCCAGCACCGAGAGGTGCTCTTCAGCCGAACGGCGATCGCCCGTATTCTGGCGCGTGTTGTTAGCATCCTGATAACTCACTGCAGGATTGGAAATAGAGAGGACTATCGTCTTCTGTGGAACGTCCTCGCTGCTCTTCAAGAAGTCGTTTCAACTATGTCTCCCCAAGCGCCACTCATGGTAAACACTCCCCATCGGAGACCCCAATTACTTCTGTACTCCTTGTCCCAACGTCTGGCGCCGTGGGTCTCCTGCTGCTCCACTGCGGCCCCTTCATCCCGCAGAGACTCCAGCCCAGCAGGAGGCTAGCCCCACTCCCCAAACCTCCGAGCTGGGGTCCGCTGGCTGTTTGCTCAAACGTTGTCCATGCCCATTCCGCGGCTATAGGAATGTGTCCAGCCGCCAGTTTGTTCTCGCATCCAATTGTTTTCTATGTATAGGCGAGGCATCTTTTGAGACTTGATCAGAGATGACAGCGCCTGGCGAGCCGACACCCCTGTTCCGTCTCAGGCCGCTGCGCATGCTGTTATCTCTAAGTCGTGAGTGGCCGCCAGGGGCGGGACGGGGCTCCTCAAGCGGTGGTGCGGCACTGCGAGATTCATCGGCCGGCCTTCCACAGCCAGCGAAACGGATGCGGATGGCCCGTGAACAAGTGTGTGGTGCGACAGAATCTCGCGCCCATAGGGAGGTGCCCCAAGCATTGGGCTAACTACCGTTTGTCGTCCCACAGTTGCCATCGGATGACAGTTGTAAAAGCACTGGCAAATGCTATCATGCTATTTTGTATTTGTATCATCAAAACCCAAAGCCAGTTCACGACGGGCTCGCTCTGCTCGGGCAGTGCCGTCTTGTCTTTTTCCGCCCTTGCCTTCCCTCCTTCCAATCTTGAGGGGCAAAATCGCACTGTGTGGGAGTCGGGCAGGGCCAATCACGCAGGGCCCCGCTAAAAGTCACCAGAGGTGGCCAGTGTGCGGACAGGGCTGTCTCTTAAAACAGCAGCCAGCCTGTGAGAGCGAGCCGGGAGAGCCAGGGAACCAAGCAGAGAACGAGATCCCAAGGAGGAGCAACCAGGTTACGGACGGCCAGAAAACGCAATTTTGCTGGCTGCGACCCTCCATCCGTGCCTCAATTACCCCGGCATCCTTCCGAGCGGCTTTGTCTGCCATCCTAAACCTGTACGTTGAATTTTCATTGCTTACCAGCAGGTGTGTTTTTAGCTCTGCGGCTTTGAAATGGACAGTCCCAAGATTGGCTCCAGCGCCCGCGCCAGTTCGCAGCACTCGCAGCAGCGTCGCAGGCTCACCAAGAAGCCTCCGCCAGCGCACTCCAGTTACTATCACCAGTCACGGGCTCACCACCCGAGCTCAGTCTACAAAGTCAGCCCGACGGCAGCCATGTTGACGCCCAATCTCTAGGAAGCAAACGAAGCTCGACCAGCTTGAGGCGGGCCCCCAGCGCCCCCGTCGCACCAAGACCCAGACTCCCGCCCCGAACAACGCGTCCGACTCCTCGCCACGCTTCCCCGCCGCCCCTTCTCCCGCCGACTCTCCTGCAGCAACCCCGTCGCACACCTCGCCCACCCTCCCCGGCGGCGACCCTGCGGCGCCGTCTGTCTTGTCGCCGTCGCGTTACCACGCCCGAGCTGACGCGCAGCAACCACGAAGCGAACCGGCGGGCGGTCTTCATCAACCCTCAATTCCAAGACGTCAGATGAGTTGATTGGCGCTCCCTTTGACGGCACCGCAATCCTCGACCACATCGAAGCGACGAAGACGTTTGCGCAGAGCAGCAGCAATACCAGCAGCAATCGAACTAGCAACACCAACAACCACCACGACTACGACGCCCAACCGCCGTCTCCTCCCCTCCTCCAGCCAACCCACGCGAATCCCGGGACGCGAGCCATGGGACACTCGCCGCCACCGCTTCGCCAGTCGGCGACCTTCCCCGCGACCGACCTGCCCATCATGACCGAGAAAAATAGGGCAGACACCGCCGCCCCGCTCAAGCGCTACTCGGACGAGTCCAAGGAGAGCAAGATCCCTAGCGTGCTCAGGAAGAAATCCGGCTTCTCTGGGTTTATGAACAGCTTGGTGGGGTCGCCGAAGAAGCCGCTCATCTCTGCGCCAGAGAACCCAGTTCATGTCACACACGTCGGCTATGACAGCTCGACGGGCCAGTTTACGGTAGGGAGACTGCTCGCGTCTGGTTTGGCCTGATTGCGCTGACTTCTTGGCAGGGGCTGCCGAAGGAGTGGCAGCGACTAATCAATGAGAGCGGCATCACAGAGAAGGACACGCGAGAACATCCCCAGATCCTCGTCGACGTCCTCACGTTCTACAAAGAAACACAAGAAAAGCCGCAAGAAGACCAGCAATTAGAGAAGTTCCATGATGCGCGGGCGGCAGAATTCCGTGGCATTTCCACGACCCCCTCATCCGCCACAGCTCTCCATTCACCCGGCCTGCTGCAATCTGGTTATGGCGCCATCTCCCCCCTAATCAGCCCGCCCGCGAGCCCGAGATTTCCCAACGTCGCCCATGAAGGGAGTTTTGAAAACCCTCGCGCGCCGCCGCCAGTCCCAAAGGGGCCTGGGCTGCCTGCAAAGGACCTCGGCCTCATGCCCAGCCGACCAGCACCTAAACCTCCAACAAGCCTGGCTGTCGAGGGCGCAACAAACATACCCGGCAAAGGATTCGGGCATTGGCATGCCTCCGCCCGGGGACGACGCCTCGTCTTCCTATCCGCCTCTCAAAGAAAATGTCCCGATGCTGCCGGAAAGCACCCGGTCAAGGTCCAACTCACGAGCAAATGGCACATCACCCTATCTGCCTTCGCAACCCTCACCCGCGATTGCTTCGCCGGCCACCCAAGCAGCAGTCTACCAGCAGCAGCTGTTGCAGCAGCAGCAGGAGCAAGCAATGGCGCAGGCACAAGCGGCCATGAGCGGTCAGTTGGGCGACAGGCAAGCAAGCGGCAGCAACCGACCCCGCCATCCTCGCAGCACCAGCACCTGCAGCAGGCGGACCCGACCGGGGCCAATCGGATGATGCAGGCACAGCAGGCTAGGCTTGCGCAACCGGGCTCGAGGCCGCGGCACAGGACACGACAGAGCAACGGCGTTGACGTGGTCGCCGCCCTGAAGAGGATATGCTCCGAGGGCGACCCGCGGGAGATCTACCGCGGCTTCACCAAGATCGGCCAGGGCGCTTCGGGCGGCGTGTACACGGGCCACGAGAGGGGGACGAACCGCCTGGTCGCCATCAAGCAGATGAACCTGGAGCAGCAGCCCAAGAAGGACCTTATTATCAACGAAATCCTGGTCATGAAGGAGAGCTCGCACCCCAACATTGTCAACTTCATCGACAGCTACCTGTGCGGGGGCGAACTGTGGGTCGTCATGGAGTTCATGGAGGGCGGCAGCTTGACCGACGTCGTGACGTTCAACATCATGACCGAGGGCCAGATCGCCTCTGTCTGCAGAGAAACGCTCCGCGGGCTGCAGCACCTGCATTCGAAGGGTGTCATCCACCGAGACATCAAGTCGGACAATATCCTGCTGAGTATGGAGGGCAACATCAAGCTAAGTAAGTCTCTTTTCTCTACCCCGCATATCTTCCTTTCCTGCCAGTCGCCGATGAGGGGGGAAAAAGAATAAAAAACTAACCCACCCTTGTACAGCCGACTTTGGGTTCTGTGCGACCATCAATGAGGCGCAGAACAAGCGTACAACGATGGTCGGAACCCCCTACTGGATGGCCCCAGAAGTGGTTACGCGGAAGGAGTACGGCCGCAAGGTCGACATCTGGTCGCTGGGCATCATGGCCATCGAGATGATCGAGGGCGAACCACCCTACCTGACCGAGTCTCCGCTCCGCGCACTGTGGCTGATCGCTACCAACGGGACGCCCCAGATCAAGAACGAGCAGGAGCTGTCACCCGTCTTCCGGGACTTTTTGTATTTTGCGCTGAAGGTAGATCCGGAGAAGAGGGCGAGCGCTCATGATCTGTTGAGGGTATGTTGCTGACCTAAAAGAACTTTGGGGTGTCACTTTTTGGAGGTTGCAAGCTAACGGTCTGTGTAGCACGACTTCATGAAGCAGTGCGTTGACCTGTCAACGCTTGCACCTCTTGTCCGAGCCGCGCGGGAGGCTAGGGCGCAGGAGAAGGCCCGCAAGGGACAATGAGGAATTGCTATTTCTCTTCGCTCCCCTCGGTTTTGATATAACGACAAAGTACTTGGCTTTGAATCACACCACAGCCATTACACTACTGCCCCTAGGGTCTCGCACCCCGGGAATTACTCCATAACTACCTCTGCTCTTCAAACAAACCCGATCATGGCAGGCAGGCGGCATTGTGCATTTGCAATCTATTTATTTCGGCCTGGGCTTTTGCCACGACACACAGTTTCTTCTTTCACATCCTATGGCGAACAGTTACAAATTAACGGGCCACGATGGGACGCTCCCTTTTCCTTTTTTTTTTTTTTCTTCTGATGCTCATTCTCAAACTTCTTCAGATTTCCTCAGGCGGCAGTCGGTAGGAAAACATGGATCCATTCGACTCTTTCATTGCAGTCGTTTAAAGCACCTATCAAGCGGGCAATAAACCAACCAACCACCACTCAATGATGCTGTCTAAAAGTTTTTTTTTCTTCCTCCTCTTTCTCTTTGGCCTTGGTTTCGCTTTGCTACACTACTATCCACTACTGCACTCGCCTGGCTGCTATTTTTTTGCATGCCCGACACTTGCGCTGGTTAGAGTTTGGAATGGCACGGGGTCTGGATGAATAGCATCACCATCTGCTCAACCTTTGATCCACTCGCCCAGGCGACTACGATGATGATGGGACGTTGGACTGGGATGCAGGGATAATGGAACAATTGGATGAATGCTGGGGCACAATGTATGCATCTCCTTTCCAGAGAGGGAAAGAGCGATAACTCTCCCGATTGGACTAAGTGGAATCGGGCACCACAACGTATGATGCCGTCGGATGGGAAACTGTGGGGAGTTTCAAGGATGAGGCCCAGGTTGCCTCAATACTACCTGCCCTGGCTAGAGGAGGGAATCAAAGCAGCTAGAGCAAGCAAAGACGCAGAGCATACCTGCAAAGAAAACACTGCGTCGAGGTGTTGCTTGGGTGACGAAGTAAAGCATCGAAGCCAACGAGCGAGCGAGCGGACAAATGCTATAGAATCGTCTAGCTCCGCTCGAGTATCGTCGCCAGAGCGGGAGTTTCCCTACGTATGGCTAGGAGGGAGGAATGATAGGATTGGATGGGAGGGTCCGGCAGGTAGTGAGTTTTGAGGCGGCAATGGAATTTCTGGTTTATGCAAATGCAGTGTGTGTGGGAGTAAGAACACTGGATGGCGAACTGTGAAATGTGTGGCGAGGGAACGCTGATCGTTTAAATGGCAACGACCTTTGTCTCTATTTTGACATACGAGATACACGGGGAATAGTCTCACGAACATCTTGTAAGTCTTGAGGAACTACTCTAAAAGGCGAGCACTATTCTAATGGACAAGCAGATTTGAAAGGGAGATGATTGGTATCTTCTCAAACCATAAGAGCTGCTTAAATCACACAATAGCAAGGGATTCGCATCACGATTCAATTGCGAGAAGAATGGAAGTCGAGTTCAAACTCTCAGCCTCATTACTACCTATGTGTGCCCTGGTTTTGATGTCCCCAAGCTATGACCTCCCAAAGAAGGTTCCTTCCTGGAACTCGCTGTGCGCCAACCGTGAAGCCCCAAGTAGAAAAGCAGGCAACCTTGACATAGAGAACCCAAAAAGATGTCAAAGGGGAAAAAAAAAATAGCCCACCACCATCATAGTCAGTCGGCTAGAAAGCACCAATTATCCGCCCCACAACCTCATTAATGGCCGAAACAATGTCAAGCATGTCAAGCAAACCCGGTCTATAGGGTATCCAACCAACCCAACCAGCCATTCAAAAACCATAATCCCAGACTCCCTCCCCCCCTGCCCTTAGTAGAGCGTTAACCGCCATCAAAATGACATTGCTACCCGTCATGAACCCGCTAGCATCCGATGCCAGGAACACGCACAGACCGTTCAGATCATCGACGGCGCCCAACCTATCCTGCGGCGTCAGACTCTTCCAGATCTTCTTCTGGGCATCCAACGCAGGCACCTTGTTGAGCGCTGTGTCCATGTAACCCGGCGAGATGCAGTTCACGCGGATGTTGTACTTGGCCCACTCGGCGGCCAGGCTCTTGCCCAGCTGGATGACGCCGGCCTTGGAGGCGTTGTAGCACGACTGCTCCTGGGATAGTTGACGAGGAGCCGGACATGGAGGCCACGAGGATGATGGAGCCGGGCTTGCCAGCCGCCATCATGGCGCGCCCGACGGCCTGCGCCATGAGGAAAGAGCCCGTCAGATTGATGTCGATCAGCCGACGGAACATGGCCGAGTCGTACGTCTCGGCCTTGATGTTGGAGTCGGCGATGCCCGCCGAGTTGACGAGCACGTCGGGCGCGCCGTAGAGGTCGACGACGTTCTGGACCGCCGCGTTGATGGCGTTGCCGTCGCGCACGTCGACCTTGAAGAAGGAGACGGGCAGCCCCGTTTTCTGGTGCAGCTCGGCGGCGCCGCCTCGTCTCCCAGGTCTTGGTTGGCGTCGAAGATGGCGATGGCTTTCGCGCCGGCTTCGGCGCAGGCGCGCGCCATGTGGTTGCCGAGGCCGCGGCGCCGCTGAGAGGTTGTTAATGAATTGCTTTTTTTTTTTTTGGTTGGGATGGGAAGCAGATAATAGAAACTTACCCAGTAATGATAATCACCTTCCCCATCACACTCATTTTCTGCAGCGTGCGCGGCATCTGCCGGTACACTTGCTCCTTAAGGGGCGTGACAGCGTCATCTTCCTCGCGGCGACCTCTGCGGCAGCCGGAGCTGCGGGCTTGACGGGAATGCTGAAGTGGTCCGAGTTGGACGAGGCGACGCCCTTGGAGTCCGGACTGTAGACAGAAACCGGGACCTCAGTCTCTTTGATCACCTCGGATTTCAGGCGGCTGGCCGACACGGAGAAGGCAGCGCGCTGAGCAGCGACCGGGGTCACAGCCGTGCGGGTGACGGCGGGCCGGAGGCAGCTGTGAGGCGCGTGGCCAGACGTGCGGCGCGAGTGGCGGCGCCATTGTGATGATCTTCTTGGGGTGTGAAGAACTGAAGGACAAAAGTCGATTGGATGAATTATTTAGGAATCAGGCTCAAAGGAGCAAGAAAGCCCTGAAACGTCTTGAGAAATTGTACGCGAGAAAGTCGCGAGCAGCGTCGTGGGTGTGTGCGTATAAGATCGGACGAACCGTGGCCGCGTGGGCCAGAAAGAACAGATGAACGAGAGAGCGCGAGCGGCAGGGGGGTTACCACACAAGTCTTGTAGTGGTGTTTCTCTCGTAGGAGTCGTGGTGATGAGCGAAGGTCGACTCTTGGTGTAAGTGAAGGTGGGGGCAGGGTACGTCGAAGGTACCCGGCTCCTCAATAGCGACCACAAAACTGCGTGTTTAGTGAAGAAACCCGACAGCCAGGAGAACCGTCAGGCTTTTCTTATTTATAAGAAGCCAGACTTTTGCTTGACGGCGAGCAGGGAACACAGGTATCCCGTCAGACACCCAGTCAGGCGAGGTACTGGTGACAAGGCGAGAAGGGGCGTGGCAATGGGCGAGCGTGGGTCCAGACCGGTGGCGGGGCTTGAGTCGAGATCGCTCTCTTGATGCAATGCAATCCTGGCCGACTGCGGGATCTTCGGTCTCCACGCACACGCTTGGAAAGGGCGACAAATACGATGGCTCTGGGCGCTTCTGGTGGTAACGGCCAAGACACTGCGACACCACCAAACAGGGTCAGTTGCGTTCTGGATGCTTCGAGATAGCAGTTAGCCCGACGATGTCACGGAGAGACGCCAGCTGAGTGATGCAGCTGACAGAGGCTCTCGACGATTATCGGGTGAGACTCCAACAGCCAAGACTCCCATTTTGTGGGGAACGGCATGCCTGGAGTGCCGAGTCCAAAGGGTGGTGGTCGAGCTGGATTCTGGCAACTGACCATCCAACTTCCGACTCCAGGAATTGGGCCAACAAGACGATGCAAGTCGACGTACCTCCCGGACAGGTCTTCTTAGTGTTTTGGGCGGTTGCTCGGGGCTCGACTTATGCTGGTGACAAAGTTACCTGACAGACTTGGGGACCTTGAGTGATTCTCAGGCCGATATTTATCTGTTCAGCGTGCTTGACCGATCAACCTCCAGATAGTCGGCCACAAGCCAGCCTGAGCCTGCCGGCACACCAGAGTAAGCGGTGAGACATGGCTGTGGAACCAAGAGATTGGGAGACGAGTCACAAGACCAGCAGCATTTTCACCTCCCGCGTCCAGTGTTGCATGCGGCGTCCAGGAGTTTTTGGCGCCGCCTGTCTGGGAGCCGCGGAAACGAGCCGGGTTTGCGGCCATGCCAAAAAGGAAAATCCCGAGATCAATTTTTGGTGTTTTGGGTTCCTGTTAACTCGACCGGGAAGTGGTGTGGCAGGCGGGGACTCCCCGGTCCAGCCGAGATGCGCCAACATTGGTGGGCCCGGTCAGCCCATCGCGCCCCGCAGCGGTGCATGTGGTTGCAATGCAGGAAGGTGCGCCCGACGGCTTGGCGCGAAACAAATTCGATAAACTTGGTGCGTGGGGGGTCCAGAATTTCGCAATTCCCATGTTCCCCTCCAGCCGCCAGCTTCCATCAAATCAATGACCAACAGAAACCCCATCCTCGATTGCTCTTCTCCGGGCAGAGTACCCAAGTGGTGAGCACCTGCGTGTGCTCTCTGAATCCCCTGCATACCACTGAGGAATTCCTCTTGCTTTGCATTAGTGGCAATGGCAGGCCGGTACGTAGCATCCCGACGGCGGCGCCTGAGCTCGTCTCTCCCGTCTTGTCCTCCACAAGATTTGTGGTGTTGAACGGAGACTTGCCGGAGCCACTGGAAGGCTTTGACCACGTATGCCACAAGCCTCATTACCGAGACCACATCGAAAACGGACAATGGAAGGCCTGGAAGGAGGGCGCCGCTAGTCAAGAAGAATTTGTTGATCATGTGCCTATCTCGCCTGCTTCCGAATCCCGAGCTCCATGATGCTCTTGACTCGGAGGTCAGGGCAGTGCTAGTGTCCAGCGAGACCGGGGTGGCGAGCACCCGCCGCGGCACTAGCCCGGAGACCTGCAATTCAATGGTACCATCCACGCAGCTGCATCAAATCTCGAACTGTCTTGCACGCATTGGCCCGCTGATCGTCTTGCCGCTCATCGGTGAAGCCCACCATTCCGCGAACACACGTGTACTGTGAAGGACACGAGGTACGAGTATCACGGTATGGAGGAAAGGACAGAACCACATCCTCTCTCGGCCAAGTACATCAGGTCAACCGCCAACTACAGCTGACGTGCAGACCCCACCTCTCCCACCACATCCGACCACACATTGAACGAGTTTTGCTATCAGTGATCAGAGTTTTCCAGTGACGTGTCGAAACTGCCAATCATCACACGGACCCATGGATAGCAAAGATCCGGAGATGCGATCCTGGCTGAAAATGCTCACCCGCCTGACCGCGATTCAAGCCCCTGGGAACTGACCGGGTTCTCCCCGCTCAAAGTTAGCGTTGCCCCTTTTCGGCCCTCCCGCCTCAACTGCCGCCGCCCAACTGAATCTCCTGTCAGCATCCTTTGAACCCTTAAGGAAAGTTGACGGCCCCACCAGTTCCGCTCGGGTTCCATCCCGACGTGCCGGGTTACATCTGGAGACCTTGAGAGATGAATGCCCAAGGCGGGAGAGCACCGAGAAGACAGAGGAAGTACGAGCGCCCCTCTGTGCGTCCTTGGAAACTGTCCGCTCCCTCTCCTCTTGTTCTTCCTCGGGCCCAGCCGGATATGTTCTACTCGAAAGCTCAAACAAATCGACACATCATCCGAACTGGTCGAGTTTGTCGGACAACGCCAAGCGAGCTGTCCCCCCCCCCCCCCCCCCCCCCAACTGGCTTCCCACCGGGCCGGTAACACCAATTGAACCCACACCCCCAGATCTCACGATGCCCTCACATCTTGCCACCCGGGAAGGCCCCCTGGTGCAGGAAGCTCGGACCACGACATGCAGCCCTACGCTAGGGACCAACCAAGGCACTACCTAAAATAGAGTTCACGATGCTTTCGCTTCGCTGTCCGTGCAGCCGCAGGCCGGGCCAGCCCGCTGCTGAGGCCAGCCCACTCGCCGTTAGATCGTCGGAGCTGGGCCATGCACATGACACTATGACACTGCTGGGCTTGGCTTGAACCCTGAACCTAGTGACACCCCACCCTCCAGGCACAGGCATCGTGACATCCAAACCGGCAATTTCCAACGAAACGCGCCGTGCCGTTCCGCAGATATCCATACCCGGCATCAAACCAGCCGCCTAGCCCATGTTCCTCCGCGAACACCGCTCCCCCGCCACATTGACATGACAGGTAAAAACGCGAAATAATTTCCGAGATACCTAAGCTAGGTAGTAGCCTCAACCCTCTCTTGCTGATCCCAGAAACGCCAGGCAAAGGAAGGGTATTACTCGTACATGTACCAAAGACATATCCCACAGCGGTGAGCCCTTTTGTTCCCCAACGCGTCGCGTGCCCACCCTAAACCAACACGCGTTTTTTGTCCCTCGATGAGAGAAACAACCCCCCTCCCTCCTCCTGAATCCCGAGCAATGTCAGTCCGGCAATACCTCCAACATCTTCCCCTTTGCCTCGATCTACGGCAAAGAGCCATCCCACACCCGCTCTCTGCTCTCAATCTCCCACAAAAGAGTCCATCACCACTATCATCTGGTATCAAACCCTCTTGCCCTAAAAGTACCCTCACTCCGCTTCTCCTTCCCCCTCTCCAACACAGCTGAAACAAACTCGTCACGTACGGCGCAAGCAGCCTATTCTCCACAAACACCTCCCCCAGCCGGGGCATCACCCCCCTAAACAGCCGTTCGTTCCACCCGCCGGCTCCACAGCCTCCTCGACCTCCTCCCCCTTGGCCTGCGCCTCGCGCGCGTGCGCTTCCTGGGCGCGTAGCTCCGCATCGGCCTTGGTCTTGCCCACGTTCCGCGCAATGTTTCGCAGGATCAGCACCGCCGACAGCGGGATGCCGGCCGCCTGGGGCGGGGCGTTGGGGTTGCGCTCGTCGCGGACCGAGGCGGTTTTTCCTCATAGGGGAGGGTGATTGTGGTGCGGGCTTGATGAGCCGCGAGCTGGACCGCCGGCGACGGGAGCTTTGGATGACGAAGAGATGGAATTGCGGTGTTTGGACGGGGAGGAGGTGACGGCTGATGAGCCGTCCGGGGTGGACTGTGAAAGGGCGGAGGAGGAGCTGTGGTAGTAGAGCTCTTCGTTTTTGACGTGGGTTTTGATGTGCGCCATGAACTGGGCCAGTTGGAGGTGCGTGCCCGGAGGGGGGTACTTGGTGCAGCTGTCCCAGATGCAGGCGAAGACGGCTTCGCGATTTTTGTACTTGCCGTCTTCGCCGGGTGATTCGCCGAGGTGGTCGTTGATGATGTGCTGCCACATCTTTTCTGCCGTGAGGTTCCACGCGCCGCAGATGGGGGCGGTTTGGGGTTGTTGGTGTTGACCAGGCCCGGCTGGCGCGGCGCGCCGCCACCGGCACTGGAAATAGCTGCGGCCGTCGGGGGTGATGGGATTTAAACGCGGGCGGATGCCCCGCATAATGAACTTCTGCGACTCGCCGTTGGGACCCTCGCGAATCACCTGCGCGCCGGCGTTGGTGTAGACTGTGCTGATGTGCCGGATAAACTCGGGCGCGTTGATCATTGCGCGGTTCATGCGCTTCACCGGCTCGAGAAATGCAGCGTTATAGGCCTGCCAGATGGCGATCTGCGTGATCTGAGCGTCGGGGTCTTCTTCAAAGAAGCACCGCAGCCAGGCATAGCAGCGCTCGGGCTCCTCCATCGCGAGGAGGCGCTCTTGGAGATCCTTGGGGATCGGGACGACTTGCTCGGACGCGGGCTGGTAGGCCACGCGAGCCTCGCTCACGACAACCTCGCGGTGGCCACGCTTAGCGCCGTGGGAGAGGAGCCGGACGAGATGGGTGACGAGGTGCCCCACGTCGGTACTCTCCAGCATGACGTCCAGATTGGAGACGACGGCTGTGTATTGGTAGAGGAAGTCCAGACAGGCGTCCATGAGCTCGTCATCGTTGAGCAGAAGCCAGTCCATGAGAGACTGCAGCGTAGCTGGCGGGACCCCACCCAGTTTGTTGGTCTCCGTGGGATGGTTCATGGCAATGCGGCTGACAGCCCGGAGAGCAGTGAGTATTGTGCCACGATCCGACGACTGCAGCTGCGCCAATAGGGTCTTGTATAGCGGATCCTCGGGGTCGAGAACTAAGAAAGGAGTGATCTGCTCCGCGATATCAAGAGCATAGTGTTTCAGCTCGACGACGATGTCAAGCTTAGGGAGGTGCAGAATGATGCAGAGAAGATCCTTGACCGGCGGATAGTCGGCGATGAACCACGCGTTTTCAGGCAACATGACCATGTTGCGGATGGTGAGAACGGCCTCGGTGACCAACAGCAGCTGGTCGCTGAACTCGGCGGGCTGGAAGTTGTCGTGCACGCCCTTGGGCTTGAGCTGGGCAATCCGCTCGAGGATGTCAGATGTGCCATTGATGCCGTCGAGTTCGCCGATCTCGAGATCGTCGTAGTCGGGGTCATTGGAGACCGTCCATTCAACGTCGTAGAACATGTTCCCGACTCCCAGGGCAAACTCGGTCAACCCTTCGGCCAGTCCACTGAACTGCGAGAACTTGTATTTGTCACCGCGCTCGAACGAAATCTTGACCAAGTGATTGAGGCCGAAAGCCTGCTCCGCGCGGATGCCGGAGCGCAGGGACAGAAGGCACCGCTCGTAGATGTTCGGGCCATCGAGAGTTCCTGCTCCTTATTAGAACGATGCGCAACTCGAGAGGTTAGAAATTGCTTACCAGGTGGCAACGAAGCGCGCACCAGAACGCCCGGATTGGGCACGGGAACTGACTGTCGCAGGAGGCGCTGCTTCCTCGCAAACAGATCGGGGTTGCTCGCTGGGGTATCCACGATACGGAGCTGTACATGCGGAGGGCCTTCCGGTGTGTACGCCTGCACTCGCGGATTGCCCATATTCGGCTCCGAGGGGCTGAAACCCATAGCGTGGCCGGCGCGACTGGGGTGCGCGTGGCTTTGCATGGCGATCGGTGTGCTGCCGTGGGAATTGGAGTGTTGTTGAGATTGCGAAGCAGAGCCGGACGCCCCAGAATGTTGGCCTGAAGCGTGGCGGGTCTGCCGCGACGAGTTTGTGTCGGGGTGGAAGATGACCCTCGGTGCTGGGGCTTCTCTCAAGCCACGAGAGGCTCGGCCGGAGGCGGGAGTGTCTTCGGCGCGGCGATCTCTGCTCGGTGTACCGTCTTCGGTCGAGCTTTCCCTGTCGGGCTTGTTTTTCGCGTGGAAGGTTTCGAGTGTTCGCGTCAAAAGCGATCCGCCTTTGGCTGTGGTAAACTCGAGGATCTCGGCGGGGGCGGCTCCTTGTTGTGAATCGTCTTGATTTCGTATGCGGCCAGATTCTTGTAGAAGACTTGTTTTAAGGCGTAGGCATCTGCTGGGGCATTATGCCGCATAAGGCCCAAACCCTCGCACATCTTCCGCCACATCAGCTTCTCGTCGGACACCTTGTCGTAGCCGCCATGATCGACGATATACTTGAAGAGCTTCAACAGGTCGACGGTGAAAGGGCCCATCTTGGGCTCAGGGTCAAAGTTTGTGCCGCGCTTCTCGTGGAAGACGCGCAATTCCTCGATGAACTTCTCATACTCGGGAGTGCGGTCGATCGTGTGCTCGACGGTGGGCTTGGTCGGGGCCATTTTGGCGCATCGAGCCGTACCACGGCGCCGAAATTTAGATGTGAGCACGCAACAGGTAGCAGATCCTTCCCGGGATTCTCAGTAAGAGATCAAGGTCGTCGAAAAGTGCTGGTAAGACGCGCCGTGATGGAGTGAATCGCAGTTCAATGCGAGTTGGCGATTATCCGCGATGCGACGCGAGGCTGCGACTGGCATTTGCGGGAAGTTTTTGGCCCTGCGATCTGCTGAATCTCAGTTGCAAGCTTGTCGCTGTGGGTCGAGCGCCCTGCTAGAGCCGTGCACGGACCAGTCTTAGGACCCTTGTTGGTTCATCCCAGGCTCCACCAAGCACTGGAAGGTCCCGGGTTTGTAATGATGGGATATGAAACTGGGGTGCCCAACAGGTTGATGATGGGGTTTGTTTTGAAGGTTCAAGACCACGAGCAACTTGATTTACTTACAACCTTGTGTGGTTCACTCCCTCTGCTCGGGAGATCAGCCTTCATCTCTCTCGCCTTGGCTCAGCTGCTGGCCAAAACATTCAGATTCCTCCTGGTCCCTATGGCATTCAGTAACTGAAAGAGACGGCGGCGGGAAATACTCATAGGCAATTTTTATCCTCATCTTTAGCAACGTCTACATTTCTATTCAAGTGAGACCCTGTGATTATGCACAGAGATCGTAACTTTAGGAAGGCAGGTGGGATTGAGGCAGATAGCTCCTTCCTTGGATCTAGCATCCACAACCAAACCTAAGGTACCTCGCCTGAGCTCTCTGGACTGGAGCCCACCTGCCTTTCAAACATCTCTCACATCACTCTCCGATTGTAGCAGCACACTAAACAATCTTTTCAATCCCCATGTCGATTTGATCCGCGTCGAGTTGCTCTTCATTGACATTACCCTCCAGGTAGCACTATGACAAAATGCCTGTCTCGCAAAGAACGGCCACCACCGCCAGACGAACAATATTGCGGTTCGATCTGTCGAGCATCTCCATTGACGGCAGGCCAAATGCGTACAAAAAGCCCCAGTTGGTCCTCAAGCCCCAGCTTGACCTTCCACCACGGCGGCCATTCACCGGCTCGAAGCCGCGGATGCCAGTTTGGCGTCATTTTCTGATGGTGCACGTCAAGGACAAGGCAGCCGAACTGGTTTGTTGTTGCAGGACTCACAGGCTAGGAGAGGCACTGAGTCTCTTGTGCAGGTGAAATTGGATCTAGCCAGCTTCAAGCAAGTTGAATCCTCGGGAGAGACCGACGCGACGCAATACCACACCGTCAGCTGTCTGTTCTCGAGCTGCTCCTTAGTCTTCCGTTATCCGAGCGCAACAAGAAAGGTGAGAGAAAGTGCCAAAACCTGATGCGTTCCTTTCTATTCTTACTGTTTGGTTCTGTCCAGGAGACCTCATCACTCTGCGTCACTTTTCCGAAGACCTCAGACATCGACACGGTCCTGCAGGAACTCAATGCTCTAGGCATCATTATCCAAGATGAACAAGCCAACCAAGACCACCACTGCTTTCTCTCAGAGTATTCTGCCCCCGAGCACTGGAAACCTTTGGAACAGGCCGCGTTCCAAATTCCCTGGCCGCCGAGCTCTTCAATGCTGCTCAACGGTTCATGCTCCGCTCTGGCTGCTCCACCAAGCTCACAGGGCCACCATTTACCATACCCAGAGAGCCAGACGCATAGGACGATTCTTCAACGGCCCCCCAGCCAACCGTTAGGGCAGCCCCCAGGCTTGCCAGCCGTCCATCGACCCTGGTCACCAGCTTTTGTACCATCACGACCAGCAACGACCCTTGGCGTACCGGGATCCTGGGTGAGGGTATCTACAAGGTCAGCAAGATAGGCTCCGCATTTTCGAGCCGACAGAGAGTGAGACGGACTGCGACAATGCTCGATCCCCAAGGGCCGAAGTTTTACACAGCCTCCAAACACTTTGATAGAACACTCAATCTCCTGCCCTCAAGAGCCCCAGATGTTAGAAGAGTGTCCTCCACTCCGCGGCCGAACCTGCCTTCTTACTTGACCCCGCCACCCAGTGTGAATTCGGGAGACCAGGCGATGCGACCCCCGAGCAGGACGTCGAGCGCACTGGGGGGGCTTCCGGTCAACATTCAATACCGGGTACCGCTTCAACGACTAAGGACGGGCGATCGTGCTTCAGAACGGACCCTAACCCCGGGACCTGAGGAAAAGGAAAATCAATTTTGCCTCTCTAGCGTTGCAGAGGAGGAGCTCGGTTTCTACTCGCAGACGGAGATGACCTCGAGAAGCCCAGGCATGACCGATTACGACTTCCTCCTGAGTTCAGGTCAGACGTTGGTGGAACCGCCGGCGAAGCAGGAAATGGATGACGACTGGTTGATGGGAGTTTCCCAGATTCAGCACCAAGGGTTTGTGAAGCGAGCAGAGTGTGGGATGAATTCATGGGAAAGGGGGCTGCTGAAGTGGCATCAGTTGAGGATGCCAAGGACCTGTCGGATGCGTTGTCCAAGTTTGAGGGAAACTTTACGAAACGCTGGGAGGAGGCTGTGGCGGCCACTGCGCGGAAGATGAGCGAGGTTCGGCTTCGGGGTTTGACTTCTTGAAGGCCAGATTGTTCGCATGTAGCACAAGTTAACCAGCAGCTGAGGATATCTCGGCTGTATGAACTTGGTTGAATTGAAAATGGAAGATGCTGGGAAAGAGCCGTACCTGCTCTTGAGTTCATTCAACTCTAACCCTTCGCAAAGCGCGGCCGAAACCAGAACCCCGAACCAGATATCCACTCAACCATCCTCCTCATCAGTCATTTTTCACTCCATCCGCCACCTCTTTTCTCAAGCCTTACCCTCTCCCTTCCTGTCCCCTCGTCCCCCTTATTCCCTTCTGCAACCGACTCATCCTCCGTGAACCTCAAACTAACACTATTCACACAATGCCTCTCATCTGTCGGGGTATCAAACCCCTCCCCCTTGAAAACATGGCCCAAGTGCCCGCCACAGTTTGCGCAGACAATTTCCGTACGAACCATGCCAAACGTTCGGTCCTCGTGCCGCACGACGGCCCCAGGGATGCTGTCAAAGTACGCTGGCCAGCCGCACCCGGACGAGAACTTGTGGCTGGCCTTGTAGAGCGGCGCACCGCACCCCGCGCAGGTGTAGACGCCCGAGGAGGGGTAGTGCTTGTCGTATTCCCCCGAGCCGGGCGGCTCGGTGCCCTTTTCGCGCAGGATGCGGAATTGTTCTTTGCAGTGCAGTGTTAATAATACATGCCTATGAGAAAAGAAAAAAAACGGGTGGGAGGAGGGGGTGAAGTACCGGGACTGAGAACGGCGCGCCACTCGTCTGGGTGCGCTTGTCGGGATATGATGTCATGGTGTTTTTGGTGTTTGTGGAAGAGGAGGACCCGAACAGAGTGCTGAGGAACGGGATGAGCATAGACGATTTGAGTGTGGCGGTCGTTGTGATCCGAGGAGGCTGTCTGAAAGGACTCGGCCGTCGAGTGAGGCTTGAGAAAGTGGAGAGAAGGCGGGTGAATTGCGAACGCATGAAGGGTGAGCCTATGCGGAGAAGCCGAGTGTAAGATAGAGGTTTATATGCTGCAGCTACAGGCTCAACTCGGGCAATGATTAACAGTGACAAATCACTGGAATTTGCCTGTAGCGGAGTGGGTTGTGGTTTGGAATCAGGCGACTCAAAGTGGTAAGGGTGCGGGCTGTGCGAACGGCTGTCTCAACATGTACAAAAAGCCTCGTCCTTTGACTGAGTGACAGTCAAGCTGATCAAAGATGTGTTCGTAAGACTCTTCCCGGAATTTATAGTGGTTCAAACGCAGCATTGACATGATTATCTGGGTTGAGACCAGGCCTGAGATGCATATATCGGAGTGTTTCCCGTTAAGCTGCAGTACTGTTTTGAGTTAAGCATATGCTGCTTAGAAGAATCCCTCACCTCCTTTGACGCCATTGCACCGCGTTACAGGGTCTGCATTATTGGTGAACCCGGCATTTGCTGCGCCAACTGGCTTGATCTTTCAAGTGCTTCCCATAACATTATCTGTTCTGCCTGGCGCTTTAACCTCACCCAACAAGCTCCAACGGAATCCACTGCAGTACAGGATCACAATGTCTCGACGGCCGCCGAACCCTGCCGCCGAGCGGGCAGCGAAGAACCAACAGACTATCAAGAGCCTGCTGAAATTAGAGCCCAACAAGGTGTGCGCCGACTGCAAGCGCAACAAGCGTGAGTCGCGCATGCCTTCACGCCCGCCCTTCTGCTTCAGCCACGCTGACTACGACGCAATCTAGATCCGAGATGGGCAAGCTGGAACCTCGGCGTCTTTATCTGCATCCGCTGCTCCGGCATCCACCGTGGAATGGGCACGCACATCAGCCGAGTCAAGTCCGTCGACCTCGACGCCTGGACCGACGAGCAACTACAAAGCATCCTGAGCTGGGGTAATGCGCGCGCAAACAAGTACTGGGAGGCGAAGCTGGCGCCTGGCCACGTCCCGTCTGAAGCCAAGATCGAGAACTTCATCCGCACCAAGTACGAGCTGAAGCGATGGGTAATGGATGGGCCGATGCCTGATCCCGCGACGCTCGACGCAGAAGGGGACGACGATGTGCCGCTGAGCGTGGTCAAGGAGAAGCAGAACGTGGAGCGGAGGGAGTTGGCTCGCAAGGCATCCGTCGGTCAGTCAGGTGCCCCGCAGGGCGATCTTATCGGAGCGGATCCGGCCCCTGCCCCGGCACCGCCAAGGGCGAGCACCGCCGGACCGGCCGCGATGCAGGTTCCTTCGAAGTCCGGACCTGCACCGCCGAAGGCAACTAGCACGAAGGACTCGCTGTTGGGATTGGATTTCCTGGGCACTCAGCCTGCTGCGCCGCCACGCCCGGCAAGCACCACTGGTACATCCAGCGGGGGCCAGACACGTCCCGATTTGAAGCAGTCTATTCTCTCACTTTACGCGACGGCCCCGCGGCCTCAACCCCCGTTCAGCAGGTTTCTCATGGCCACTCCGGATCTTTTGCGGCATGTCCTCCCCGACGACAGGCATGACCCAGACCCAGAGCTCCCTTGGAGGGCTCAATGATGCCTTTAGTAGCCTGAGCTTTAACAGCACGCCGTCTCCCAAGCCGGCTCAAACCGATGCCTTCTCGAGCCTCGGCTCCTTTCACATCATCTCGCTCTCAACCCCAGTCAAGTGGCTCTGCTTTCTCGGCTCTCAGCGGCGGCAGCTTCTTCGATTCGAAGCCGGCAGCTCCACTCACCAGCCTAAGCAGTCTATCGGAAGTCATCGGGATGGGGAGCTATGACCCCCCCTGCTCCCACACCTACGGCTAAGCCTGCCGCAGCGCCCCCTTCCTCTGCCCTGGGCGACCTGTTCGACTTTTCCGCGTCCTCCCGCCACCCGCTCCCGCTCCTCAACCAGTAATTATCGCCGACTACAACACCACCGCCTCCTCCTCCGTCTTTAACCTCTCCACAAACAAGCCAAAGCCCGCCCCTGCGGCTCCAGCCACAACAAGCTCCAACCCCCTCGGCTCTCTGGGAGCTAACAACTGGTCAGACGCCGGCGTTGTGGTGGGCAATGCCTGGGCTAACCCCGACCCGAAGCCGGAGCCGCCCAAGGCTACTACAACTACTGCAGCGAGCAGTGACATGGGATGGGCCTCGCTCGCCAGCCAGCCCATTGTTCCCGGCGCATCGGGAGGCTTTGCGCCCAAGGTCGCGGCGGACGAGGAGTTTGGCGGGTGGACCAGCAGCACCGGCACAGCAACTACTAGCACCGCTACCAAGCCTGCCGCTGGGTTTGGAGGGAGTGATGATCTTTTCTCGAATGTTTGGCAGTAAGAAGTGGGTTTTGGTACGACCCTGAGTAGAGGGCGCGCTCGCAGGATAAAGCATGGGGTTGGTCAGGAACCAGGTGCATAGCCGTGGGCAGGAGCCAGCAGGACAAAAAGCATGGCATGTTCGACTTCTGTGCTCGTAGACGAAACCACATGACGCAGCAATAATTATCATATCCATCATATGTACTATTGTCCTTGGTGAGACTAATAACCCAAGCAACACCTAACGCCGTGCTATGTCCTCGCCTAAAGCCAATCCAGAAAATAAGGCATGGTATCGTCATGAAACCCAGCCGTTCCGTATCCAGCAAGAGCTGCGCTGCAGAACCAATATCCTATCCGTTCTGACCATCCCCTGCCCTTCCACTCATGGCCCCATTAAGCTTCACCCTTGCCACAGCCCACGAATCAATCACTTCCCTCCTGCCTGCTTAGAACATCAACCTCCAGATATAATACAACACTAACACGGCCCCGATAATAATCCCCGACAGCTTTAAGATCGCCACTTTGTTCCCCGACGCCGCCATCCGCCCCAGCCGGCCCGCGGAGCCCTTGAGCTGTGTCGTCATGGAGGAAAACGTTTCGGACTGTACGGCAACCCCACTGCGTCAGCTTAAGTAGTTCCAAAAGAATTTATGGGAAGGTAGGGTAAATCTAGCGTGGAAGAAGGGGAGGGAGGGGATAGAGTGTCGGAGAGGGCAGGGAGGCGGCGTACCGTTGACTCGATCACCTCGTGCGAACGTGCGCTGTCGTAGATGTCGATGGTGATACCGCGCAGCGCCGACACCTTTGCTGACAGCTCGTCGAGGCGGGCGTTGTTCTGGCGCTCGCGCTCGTAGGCTTCGGACATTGTGGCCGGCTTCTGGTTTGGGTGCGGTTCCTGGGAGAATGGGAAAACAGGAGTGCGGCTGGTGGGTTCGCTGACAGTGGGTGGGAAGTGGAATCGCGCCGAAACAGTGAGGTTATGGGAGTGCAGCGCGGGTTCAGGGCAAAGTGAAGTTTTTTTTTTTGGCTGTTCTGATATTTACAGCTCTCTCACTGTCAGTGCTTTTGAAGTCGAGTCCCTGAAGGCAAGTCGGTCACTGGGAGAGATAGTTTCGGTTGTGACAGGCAGAGCTTGGTAGGGCGAGGCTTCGTAGGTCGTATGGGTTCGGCTGAGGTTTGGCGCAGCCTGGGAGTGAGGGTTCAGATGGTCTGTTCAGCGAGATTCAGGAGCTGGGAGCGGTTCGTCGGGGATCGGTGGCAACTGCGACGCAATGCAGGAGGTCACGGAAGGGGTTGGTCGTCGCGGTCAGGGGACCAAAGCTTGGCAAGGGTGGAGCTCAGCCACAGTGTGGCACGAGTTGGCATGGAGCACCATGATGTCAACCTGGCCAGGGTGCTTTTGGAGACAAGTGGGGAATGGAAGCAACTCATCGAAGAAACATGCCGATTTTTCGAGAGGACCGATAATGAGGAAATCATTTAAGGGACTGGATGGTTTGAGGTAGATTCTTTGCCTATATACACTTGAATACTGATGCTAATGAGGTCTCAATCAACTCTTCTCCGCCTCATGGACTGGCGCAATCCGGAACAGTGCAGTTGAACCAACTGACTGCGGGGAAGTTTCCGTGCAAGCCGCGAGAAAGTGACACCAGCGCCACCGTCGACGCGCGGCAGCCTTCTATGGCGCTTGTTCTCGTGAAGCCTGTCTTCTGGTTCCGATAAAAAACACGAGTCCTCTCTGCAGTCCTTGACCTGGACGGTTTGAGTTGCCAGCCAAGCCAGTCATCCGCCAACCACCTGTACCTTCCTTGAAAAGCGGGTGCAAATTCACGCGTGAACCAACCCCCGCATTCCCGATCCTGCGCTCGCTCCGGCCACTTCAACGTCTCGCTGGTCCATCTCCAAACAGTTGATCCCCCAACCTCCAGTCACTCCGCGCACCTTCCAGTCTTCCACAGGTTACGTACAAAACCCAGCAACCATGGGCATCAACAATCCGCTGCCGTCGTCTATGGCGTGTAAGTGCTTCCCGAACCTTCCGCGCGACTGACCCCTCTCGGCGCATGCTGGCGGCAGCGGCCACTGACACCTCGCAGCGGAATGCAAAAAGTGCGGGAAGATCCTCTCCTCATTTATCGACCCACGACAAGCTTTTGGCCCTGACAAAGTCATCCCGCCTTCTGTCTCCTCGCCAGCGCCAAGGTAAACAGCCACCGCTCTCTCCCGCTCGCCTCCCAACCCTAACCTTTCCATCGCGCAACAGGGCCTCGCTGTCCTCACAGTTCTCAAAGCCGGCTTCCTCGGCTCCGCCCGCTTCGGCAGCGGCCTCGTCGTCGCGCGGCTACCCGACGGGTCGTGGAGCGCGCCCTCGGCCATCGCTACCGGCGGCGCCGGCTTCGGCGGCCAGATCGGCTTCGAGCTGACTGACTTCGTTTTCATCCTCAACGACTCGAGCGCCGTCAAGACCTTTTCCCAAGCCGGCTCCCTCACGCTCGGCGGCAACGTCTCCATTGCCGCCGGCCCCGTTGGTCGCAATGCCGAGGCCGCCGGCGCCGCCTCCCTGAAGAGCGTCGCGGGCATCTTCAGCTACTCCAAGACGAAGGGCTTGTTCGCGGGCGTGTCGCTGGAGGGCTCCGTGATTATCGAGAGGAAGGATGCCAACGCCAAGCTCTACGGCCGGCCCTGTCCGCGCGGGAGTTGCTCTCGGGCGGCGAGCGCCCCCCGCCGCAGGCTGCGCCCCTTCTGAACATCCTCAACTCCCGCGTGTTTAGTGGCATGTCCGGGACCAGGTCGATGGATGACAGGATGTACAACGACATACCGGTCTATGAACCACCGCGACGAGGTGGTCTGGGCAACAGGACCGGGCCGGGATACAGGGAGGGACAGCCGCGGGATGACGGGTACGGTAGCGGTGCGCATGCGCATGACGAGTTTGGGCGGCCGAAGAGGTCCACGACGTGGCAGGACTGTGTATGAGACCCCCAACCGCGGGCGTTTGGGCAGGCGTCGAGGAGCAGTACGTTTCATGACGGCTTTGGAGGGTCGGGTGAACAGACGCAGAAGAAGGTTGGACCCGGGAGGCCGACGGCGCCGAAGCCGAATTATGCGAGTAAGGAGGCGCTACTGAAGAAGAATGAGGCGATTGCGCTGTACACCTTTGAGGCGGACCAGCCGGGCGACTTGGGGTTCAAGAAGGGGGATATTATCACGGTGCTGAAGAAGACGGATAGTGATAATGACTGGTGGTACGTATCTTTCAGGGTGAGTGGGTGGATGTAGTTGGCTGACTGAATTTTTGGCAGGACGGGCATGATCGGGACGAGGCATGGGATATTTCCCAGCAATTATGTCAAGATGAAGGAGTGATGCCGACCAGACATCACTCGGGACTGCGGATCGGCGGCATTTGGTACATGGAGTGGGAGGATGAAAGAAGGGGTTTCATGAGATGAATTTCCTTTGTGTTTCGATGCTGAGAATGGCTGAGGGAGGGTTGGAATCGCTTGCTTCAGTTGTGGTTGCATTTACCGGCTTCTTGCTTTCCCTGTTTGGCGTTAGGCGAGACGTAGTTTACCATTAGTTGGAAGTTTGGGTCGGCGTAGATGGTACCAAAGATTCTTGCTTTTGAACGAACTAAGGCAGCTCTGCGGATTGCGCCTGCTGAACGTTGGCCCGAATCTTGGTATGCGGTCCTTCTTACGACGCGACATCATGCCCCAAGAATTCGGGACCGAGTCCCTGCATCTGTAAGATGCTGCCTGGGTGTTTGACGGGATGGTGGGATGCTGGCCCTTCACCTGGTCTTCCTACGGTACCTCTACAAGCTGGGCATCTCGATGGCAAGTTGCGTTTGGCTTCTTGCTTCTTCAGGTCTGCCAGATGATTGGTACACCACATGTACCAATTCTTTTTTCCCGTTTCTCTGTCGGTCTCCTCATTACCGTCCAATCCAGATTCAAGGCTAGGTTTCCGCCCCCTTGCCGGCCCTCCTCCCCAGGCACTTACGCATCCCACGCAAACGACAATGCACCTCGACCCCTCTTCCATCACAATTCCTAGGAACTCGTCAACAAATACTTCGGAGCAGTATCAACTTCGAAATTCTCAAAAAGAAGGACAGAAAAGAAACAAAAAAAGAAAAAAAAGAAAAAGCAAATTTCCCGGTCCCCAACCAAACAACCCCAGTGACACACTGATTGGCCAGTCTTCTCACCATTACCATCGAGCAGAAGTGATTGAGCACTCTGATTGTTTACTTTTGACCAATGTGCTTATAGACGAGGAGGTAACCTCCTTCTCGAGCCCGCAATCGTTTTCGTAGCGCTTCGGCTGAAGCTCAGCCCAAAGCATTGGGAGAGCTTCTTTGGAAGATGATTTGCCCGGGCTTGAACGAGATTGACGGAGCTAATGTTTTGACTTCGGGAAATGGGCGTTGGAGGAAGAGAGCATGGAGGGGATGGCCGTGGCTGGTCGAGCGGTCGAGGGTCTTCCTCGTGGGTGCGCCGCCGCAACCGGGTTGAGGGCCTTGCTTATTGGAATCGAATTCCTGAGGGCTCTTAAGCTGCGGATAAGGCGCTAGATATATGTCGGCATCTCATCCCTTGGGAACCGCGGGCTGGCGGGTTGGTACTCCTCGCCAGATCAAGACGATGCCGCTCCGCCCGTACCTTTCGTTGTGCTTCACGCTCGTTTGGGTCTCTCTTGCTATTTGCGCTTCCTTGCCGCCTTGCATTTCTTATCAGTCACAGTCATCACTTCCAATCCTTACGTTGCCATATGGGTCTTACAGAGCGGCAAGCCATCGTCCAGCCAGTGACCTGTGAGTTCAGAAGAAATTGACGTCGTCTGAACCAGACCTAACCCGGAGGCAGATACGTCTCCAAAAACATTCGATACGTGGCACCACCAGTGGGAAACCTCAGATGGGCAAAGCCCGCTCCGCCAGCGCTCAATACGACTCTGCAAGATGGAAGCTACGGCCCGAAGTGCATCCAGTCTCCGAACGGGGTGAACATGGTCGAGAAAGAGAATAAGTGGCCTGTTGGAGTTGCCATCAACCAATTGTATGTACTACCTTCTCCATTTTGGTCTCGGAGCTGCCACTAACTGCCCAGGCTGGGCGGCATCCCGTGCCCCTTTTCCCAGGAGGCAGTGGGGACTGTCTCTTCCTGGACGTGTATGTGCCTGGCAAGGCCGTCAAGAACCCCAACGTCAAACTTGCAGCCATAGCCTGGATCTACGGAGGCGGTTACGTCTTTGGAAGCAAGGGCACCATGGCGCCGCAACTTCCCATCTACGACGGGTCCGGTATGATCTATGTATAGTCTTTCGGGAAGATGACGTGATCAACAACCATTTCACCAACTGTCTTCTATACCAGCTCTCTCTATTCCCAACCATCCGCCCTCCAACCCAATCCTCTCCTCCCCCCTCGCACCAAGAGCCGTATGCCCCACCGCACCGCCGGTGGCAGATTCCGCACTTTTCTATTTGTGTTCGGATGGCCCGTGACAATGAACGAGGTGAAGTAGCTCTGCATGGTGGCGCTGCTGCCGCCGCCGAGGAAGGGGGCAAGGAAGACGAGCGCGATGTCGCCGAGGAGTTTGTCGGATGTGAACGCGGCAGAGAAGAAGTTCGGCATCGAATCGGGCGCGTGGAAGGCCGGGGCGACGCTGTGTTGTATGGTCCAAACTTTGGCAGGGGTGAGGGCCTCGCTCAGAACTGGGAAGGCAAAAGAGTCAGTTGTGAGAAAAGGGGTGGTGGGGGGAGAGGGAATATAAGAGAGGGCAAGCGGAAGGGCGTACATACACCGGACGTTGCAGTTGAAGCAGCTGTCGCGAAGGAAGTCGGTGACGTGCGTGGTTTGGGTGGGATATTTGGGCTTTTTTTGGGGTTACGTAAGGAAGGGCACAGCGCCTCGATCTGGTTATTGACGCCTGCGGCGAGGGTGTATTTGGGAGAGACGGAGCTGAGGAAGTTGGTAAAATGAGCGTCGGTCCGGATGGCGCCGAAGACGAACAGGCTGGCCTCGTCGGCGGCGTGAGAGAGGATTAGGGGCCCGATCTTCCAGAAATTGCCAGTGCTGTACTCTAGCACAGGCATCTGCCGGATGAACTTGCCGTCTGGCGTTGGGTCAACAGCGAAGGATCCGGGCGTCTGCTGCTCGTTGAGGGCGGTGTTGGCTTTGGCGAGAGTTGTTACGTCTGCGCCTCGGAGACAAGCTAATCATTTGCCCTTGCAACCAGCGAGGGCAGCAAAGGTCTGGGATGTATCTTCGACAGTGCCGGCGCGGTCCCACATGGGCTGGAAGCCGGGGACTGCAGAATTGCCTTTCAGAAAAGGGGTTCAGACGGCCATCCTCGGCGACCATATGGTGCATAACGAAACTGGCGCCTGCCGACTCCCCCATGGCCGCGACGCGCCTAGGGTCGCCACCTAACAGGTGGATGTAGTCTTGAACTCGTTGCAAGGCAGCCCTCTGATCCCAGAGACCGGCATTTGGGAGCCCATCTCTTTCCATGTTCGTCCCAGCGAGGAACCTATACGCCCGACTCGGTAGTTGATCGATCCTTTGTTATGCCTCTTTCCTCCTTCAACTTTGGGTTCTGTCTGTCTTCTCCTCAGCTGCGTATCTCTGCCAAGTTATCTTGCCATCTTCTTCTCTCTCTCAGTTCACTGGTCGTGACAGCCGGAATGAAAGTAGCAAGGCACCATGCAGCTTTATGTCGGAGAGTTTCGACATGGTTGGGGGTCGGGTATCTACCTCATCAGTCTGCCTGAGAAGGCACTTTCATTCAAGAAAAGGCTTGGAATCGAATTACACGAAGTCTTCCACTGGTTTAGAGAACTCTTCACTAACAGACCCGGGTATTATGGCCGTTCTCGGCCTGATGCTTTAGTATTTGAATCTTAGGAAAGGTGTAAGGTGACCCTAATCCTGGCATGGAGAGCAACGAAATGGGGGAAGCAGGCCACCGAATCGGCAATGCCCTAGCCATTAAGCGTGAGGATGTGGAGCTCGGGGTATTTTACTCTATATTGACGGTAATCGGATGAGTCCAGAATGCTTGACATTGGGCACATGGTCGCATCAAGCTGGCTAAGACGAGATGTGCGAATCGCAATGTTTCCTGAGCGCTTTCTGGGAACCAGGGGAAGGGGCACAGGGTAAAAACTAGGGTTGGGTTTTTGTGTCTGAGCCTCGACATCGTTGTCGGGCTGTCTGAGTTTGGTCCTTGTGTCAACGGTGTATCAAGGTTGCATTGTCAAGAGAGTGGATGATTTTGGCTGTGTGTCCCGCATCCTTATGACCCTCTATCCCTGGTGGATGGTGCACTTGTTCTTCGCGCAGATGACGAAGAGACCACCTGGGAACGTGGTGGAAGCAATAACAGTGAAGAGGAGAGATTTGTATTGCAGAAATACATGGTCATCAATCATGAGTAGGTGACAATCTGGTCATGGTTCAAAAACGGGCAACTCCAACCTCGAGGACATAAGCTTAGCAACAAAACCGACTTTTGAGGGGAATAAGCAGAATTCAGGACTTTATAGCACTTGCTCTGCAATAGGTACAGAGAGGCCAGTACGTCCGGAGAACCGAAAAGGAACCCATCAGCAGTCTCCAAAAAGAGGAACGAATACTAAACGCAAGTGATACGATGAGAAAAGGCTCACCACGGTGAGCCGTACGCCGCGGACCTCGGAAGAAAACTCCATCAGCATCAAATCATCTCCATACGTACCGGCTCGACTCGACGAGTACTGCTGGTCACTTGGCGTTTTGTCAAGGCCAGCAGAAAGGTACCCGGGCTAAGAAAACCCAGGTATTTCCGAACCAGACAGTGGATCGTGCAGTTTTTGCATCGATCCTAAGTCGTCCGCTGATCGATCGGTTGTGGAACAAGAAGCTTGCTCGCTGAGTGGTGTTGCTCCTGAAGACCCAAGGAACGAGATGCAGCCGCTGCCGCCTTCGATCTCCGCCACACCACATCTGAATGGGAGTTAGCGTCGCACAGCGTTGAGGAGGCTCTTTCATGCCGACGTACCTCCAACTCCTGTTCTCAACTAATTACCCTCCACAGACTCAATCACTGTTGGAAGCCTTGAAATGCATTGTGGTGCGCCTCCAACCGCCCTTCGACTCTCTCCACAACTCCACTGTCGTCCATTGGGGCAGGGCCTGGCACCGCCACCATGCCCTCCCAGACCCCATCTCACAGGCGGAACGTATGCCTCAGCGTGCTGCCGCTGGGAAATGAACCAGTCGAGCAGCTTCATGCTTACAATGAAGACCACTCCCAGGTTCTCGGCGTGCTCATCCTCCAGCACGGGGATGAGAGGGGAAGACCGCCCATGTCCGGGCCGTCCGGAAACTCCAAGTAGAGGTAGACCGCCCTTGTGGGTATGATCCAGCCGCGAGGGGTGGCCAAGCGTCTTCTGCAGTTGGGCATCAGGTCGATGAAGGGGTGCGGAGCAGCCTGGCGAGGCTGGCGGGTATCCAGCACTGTGACCACTGGTCGCTGACGAGGCACTTGTCGAGCGTTGCCGAGATGTCCTTGGCCAGAAGAACCTTTACTTTGGTGAGGTACTCGCCATCGCCAAGGGCTTCGAAGTCTATCGGCGGCGGTTTGGGCTTGGGCCGGCGCCGGTGCCGGCGCCGACGTGGGCGTGGAATGGAGACCGGAGGGTCCCGGGGTGCTGGGATTCCCGGGTGTGCTTGTACGGGCTCGGGAATTCCGGGCGCAGGGCCGGAGCCGGACCCCGACCCGAAGGGATAAAACGGAGGCGTGGTGTCTGGGATGGTGTCGAGATGGAGATTCCAATCCGTCGGGAGGGTCAGCTCCCTTGGGTCGACAGTAAGAGGCCGATCTTCCATCTGACCCTCTAAAGTGACCAAAAGTTAGCAAAAGAGGAGAGGTGGCAAAGAGAACGCCGTCTACTACGACCGGCATACGAGGGGTCAATATACCGGGAGCTATACCAAACGGCATGGGCGCCACCAAGCTGTTCAGAAATTGTTGAGCTGACGGCAGGGGTGCTTCGCCCAACTCTCCCGTCTTTGTATCTATATTGAAAAGAGATTGTCGCACACAAGCGAGTGCATGAGAGGTTGGAAGGACGGGACCCTATGCTGCTAGAAAATGAAGGTCGTTGACTAACAGGTCAGATGTAGCGCAGTATCAGCGCTGGGTAACGAAAGGAGAAAGCTGCTTCTACTGTGGATGATCCAGGTTCCCGTATGCGCTGCTGATGCGGGCTTGTGCCCAACGGAGGCGAGTCGGTAAAGGGCCGAGTATTATTAGTATTCGGTGACATTCCAAACTGCCGCGCCGAGAGCCTTGGGAAAGTTCTCACCCTCTTGTACTTCGATGCTTGGGCAAGCATCGTGTGGCCCTGGTCGAGAAGAGCCCAGCATTGTGAGCGAAAAATGCCCAGCAAAGGCGGACAATGCAACACTCGAGTCTGATACCAGACATATCCCACGGCAGAGTCTGCCTACCGCAGTGCATAGGGAACCGGGTGGTTACCGAGTCCAAGCCTTTGGAATTTCCAGTTGCGAACCACTCAGAGAGGTTCAATCGATAACTCACCGAGGTGCCAGCGCATAGGGCTCTGCCAGCGCCGCGTGATCGCTGTGGCCTCTCCTGTCGACTGCGATGAAGTTGTCAGAAAGGAATGTGATGGGGCGCGCGACAAGGACCTGGCAGGACTGGAAAAATGTGCCAGCAGCAGGCGCATTCAGTAGTATCGGGCAGTACCTACTGCCATATTCTGATACATCATATCTCCCGACCAACGGGAGCCCCACACTCGCCCCCCAGGGAATCGCGCCCACCCTCCTCCTTCAGAGCCAGGGAAGATGGAGGGTGGACAAGCAATCCAAGAGGTCGAAGCCTGCAGCCACCTGAAAACCAAAATTCCAATTCCCAGAAATGGGGACAGGTTGAGGCTGACACCAGAAGTCTTACCCGAATTGTGTCTCCCGCGCCGAACTCGTGTGAGCAAGTTTTCGAAACCATTGTGTGGCCCAGCTGAAGTAGTTAGTGAACATACAAGATTAGTAACGTCTGCAAGGATGGGAAGAAGAAACAGAATTTCAAATACAAATACTCTTAATCCAGCATGCTAGGTATCCTGTCTTTAGTTACTGCCCCCCTTCTTGACTCTGGAGTCTTGCATGTTGTTTGACATGAGCAACCACATCACGGACTGCTGTCGAGCATGTCATACCCAACCCGGACCGTCCAAGGTGCCTCTGATGCCGCCCCGGTAATGTACCTTCTTATTCTGAGCAAAAGCCAGAGCTAACTGCGTAACCGTGCGACAGCCGACAATCCGCATTCATGCGATATCTGTCTACGGACAGTCTGGCTCGCTGGCCCGGTCATTGCAGTACCCGGTGAGGCCTCTGACCCACGACCCCGGAGGACTCCACACCGTCTCTGCGCGTCTCGTGGCGCTTTTGAGCAGCGCCGATATGCAGACCATCCAGGAATGGGCCACATCCGAAGAATGCTTCATCCGGCTTGAATGGACATTTCCGGGCCAGAGCTCTCCCAGTTTCACCACCCGCCACCTCCTCGTCCTGGCCCAAGCCCCGGGAGACGTAGGATTCAGCGGTGGTCTCGGCCCGGTCGAGAGGATGTCCAAGATTGACGAAATTCTTGGACTCTCCAAGGCCCCGGTTCCGGCATCACTAAATGTACCTCGATACTCCCTGTTCGCCAACTCGGCCAGCCAACCCCCGCTCTACGGGGTTCCGAGAGAGCCCTTTTACGTTCCCTACAGCAGACGACACCCTCTCAGTGTGTTCGGAATTCACCAGTGCGACCACTATATCCGACCCGGATATGGACTATTCCTTTACGATCCCGCCGGCAAGTGGGGTGAACCACGCTGCCCAGATCGATTATCCCAGACATCCCGGCTGGAAGAAGACGAGTTCCCGCCAGAAGAACTTCTTTGCAGAGAGGCCTTCCTGAAGCATAGCGACATGAGCGTTCTTTCCGCAAACCTGGCCGGGTGTGGACTCGGAGCGAGCTCTTTTGGCGCGTGTTATCCCAACCATTTTGATTTGGAGCTTCAAGACACCGGTATCCTCCCCGAGCAGCTGTTCTGCATGCATGCCTTCCAGGAGCAAAAGCGAGAGGCGCACGCCCTGTACTCCCGGAACGGCGATACAAGCGGCTTTCTTGCCGTCATTGCTTCTACCTCGCGTTTGCTTAGCAACCGGAGCCAGGACAGGATGTCACAGTTACCGCCGGAATTTGGATAGGATCATCTACGGAGTGGCGCATTTAAATGAGCCTAGGATGTCACAGTCCCAGACGGGCCGGGACGTGATGAGCACTGCCCACACACAGTGACCCATTGGAATCATTCAAGGATGCCACAGTTCCAGCCGGGACTTGGATCGTGACCCACTCAAGGGGTTGTCCCCTGAGATAACGGGAAGCTGGTTGATTCCCACGCGTTAGACATGACTCGTGCCTCCCCAAAATTCTTTTCAAGCTTTCAAGGCAGTCCCTCTTGGTGTACATCGGCTACCATGTTTGTGTTTTCTATTCAAATTGGCTGAATTCCCTATAGCCAAACACTTGCACTCAGGCTCTGTCATTCAAAATTGGTTTATGTCTTGGAAGTTTGGGATTGCTCTAGGGGCATACATGGGCATTTTCTAGTTCTCTCCTTTACGTCTTATGATATCAGCAACATTCATTAATGGGTACCAGATTTGCCAAGAGAATTGACCTCAAAAGTAACCTGACCGTAAAAGGTAAATCAAAACCAGCACGATCTTGGGGAGAAACCCAGTCCTGCTCCGCGGAGTCGAACACTTTGGTAGAATCCTAGTAAGACAGGCTTGTACGCTGTCCATATCGAATTCACCGAGAGAATTCGTTTTACACCACGAAAATACAGTCACCATTCCATTGCTGAATGATGAGTCCGGTCTCCTTTCTGCTCACTTTTTGGCTTCTCAGAGGCTGCCTCAATCACCACCAATATCTTGACCATATGCACCGATTTGCGAAGCTAAAAAGGAAATATTGAAATTATCATTTTCTAAAATAGCGGTAGAGAGAAGAAGAAACAAGAAGAAGGAGAGAGAGCAAGGTCAGACTGACTTACCTTTCTCTAGCTACGAGGATAAGCAGTCTCAAAAAAATCACAAGCAAAGAATCCTGGACACCTTAAAGGAGAGTTTATTCTAATGCTACTAGCGTTCAGCGAAGAAATAGGTCACGTCTGCTCTGCGGTGCTCTGCCTCAATGTTGAATACAGTGTCCAGCGCTGGCCTCGGAGGCCCCATTGGGGCCTTTGTATCCTTCTTCTTTGATTATGCGGGTTTAATTGTAATGAGTTCAACTTCAGTTTCCTTTTGCTCTCCTCTTGTCGTGAAGCAGAGCACTCGAGGTCTGACCGCCTTTCGTCTGCTTCAGCAGGTTGAACGGAGGATGCCCCGACCGACCAGCGGTTAGCTGCGCAAAGCTCCGTGCTGTCTTGAATTACAATGGTCATTAGACCAGGTCGTTATCCAGGTCCCACAGGGTGTCTCGTGTAGGCTGGGTGGGCACGGGGTTGCACTGCGGGTGCGCCTTACGTCGGGCGCGGGAAAGGGGCGTCGTCGGAGATAAGGGGTCGTGCAACATGAGTAATGGAGCTTGATAGGCGACTCCTCCGGAAGGTCGAGATTCCAGCAGTGCGTCATCTTGCTCGTTCCAACTGGCACTACCTGCACGTGCAACGTCGTCAGCCCCTGGTCATTACCCCAGGTTTTGCAGATGATGACCCACAGGGCGGACGCCGCTGCGACATGTGGGGAAGACGACGACGGCGACAACAACAAGGTGGAGAAGAAAACCTTGATGGGAATGGAGAATCGCAAAGTATTTACTGCATTTGCCGACCCAGGGCTACGTGTGCTTAATGCTCTTTTCAACGGGGTTTGACTTGCGCCAAGCTTTGAAATGCAGAAAAGACTCCACGAGCGTCAGTGGCTGCCGGGGACCAGGAGGCGCGGAAAGGCCTTCTGCTCTCGCCTGCAGGGTCACTGACAAAAGGCCGAGAAAACCCACCGCGTAGGCCTAAACTGGCGATCTCTGGAGATAGTGGCTGGTTACGGTCTGAAAGGCGTGCCTTTCGAGTACCGCTGACAATGGTGACCGGTAGCCTGCTCTCCGAGTCGGGGTCAAAGGCAGCGTTCTCTTGGATCTGACGAAACAAACTCTCCCTTCTCAAAAATTTTTTGGGGGCGAGGTGGAGACAAATGAGTGTGGAAAACCACAGACTGCAGAACTGATGAATGGAAAAGCGCGGAAGGCAGATCCTTGACCCGCTGGCCGAGGGCCTTCCCTCCCTCCGGCATCTGCTTTGTAGCAGCAAGGCCGGTAATTTTTTTACTGTTGGCGAGCTCCCTCGTGGGGAAAGCTCGATGCAGTCATGTCGGACTCTAGCGCTGTGATGCTGCTCTTGTTGACCAACTTCTTCCAAATTCTTCTGGATTGTGATGTCGAGCGCCTTGCAGACACCGCACTGGGACTCGCTGCTCTCAGTTCGGACTTCCTTCTGGATCAGCTGCAGAAAACCGTCCCGCTTCCTGCTTGTCGAGCTCTTTGCTGAGTTTCTATTTGAGGTGCTTACTTATGCCTAACCTCCTGGTTCTGATTGACAGACGTGGAACGGCCGACTCTCCGCTCCTCCTTTCTTCTGTCTTCGCTGCCCTCTTCTGCTCTATCGTCCCTCCGGAGCTTTTTAGTCTCTGATACATTTCCCTGTAGTACTGGAGATGGACTGGCGTTTTGCTGCTGGTCACGATGCAGAAGACTGACAATGACGCACGCTTTTCTTTCTATGTCCGGGGTTGTTTTTTTTTTTCGGGAATGTTCGCAACTTTCGGCCCAATTCCAAAGAAATTTCAATCTTTCCCCCTCGCGTCAACTATCCACGGCTCATCTATTTTAAACCCACTTTCTCAAATCCGATTCACAAACTTGCCCCCAGAATTGTCCTCATACCTACTCTTCCTCCCACCACCATTTCAACCTCTTCCCCACACCACGAATCTTTGCGCCACGACCAAATACCACGTCATAAAGGAAGAATCGCCCTCAAAGTGCAACATTTGCGGGAGCGGCAGGCTCTTCGTCTGCACGAAGCCAAGATGAGCGCAGCCGGCGACGACAACCAGAATATGAGTCCACCACCTCTAAGGGCAGGTCTCAGGACCGCCAAGCCTTCTGTCCCCATCGCGTAAGGCGTTACTTGGTCTGGCAACGTCCGCCCGGGCTGTCTAGTAGCTCTCAGCTGCAGAGTGCAGAGATTCCAACCGTCTCCGTCGGGCGACATATGTTGTTTCTTCTCAGGCAACCGCAGGGAGTACGATGCAACGGGTCAAAACGAAGGGCAGGATTCCCATCAGTCTCGTTCCGCCTTGGGCAGCAGGCCGCGAACCTGATTGCAAAGCTTGAGCTTTACACAACTTGCATGCAGGGAGAAATCCAGACCAGGCTACCTAGGGTGGACTAGCGGAGTCGAGAAAGATCGAGGCGCAAACCGCATCGCCGACTCTGCCTCGGTGGTTTACATCTGCCTCAGCAGTGTCTATCTTGGCAGGGAATGATGGCAGTGGGAGCGCCGCACATACCCTTTGCCTGCTTGAGCGTCTCGGGCCCCCGGCCTCTCGCGCATCGGGAATAATGGCACATGAGGAGAATGGAGCCTTCTTGGGGCGGCGCCCGATGATCTTCTTAGGATTCACTCAGTTCTTTTACGTGCTGGCGGGTGGACAATGAAATCTCTAGGCCGCAATGGTATCGTTCCAGGCTCGCATTTCCCAGCTCGAAACTCTGAATGTGGAGATCACCAACCTCAGAGACAGCATCGACACCAAGCCCACAAAGTGGGATTCGCTCCTCACGGCGGTTGACCGAAAACACGACGTCAAGTATTACCAAATCGCGGACAACCTCAAAAGTCTATTGACACTGAGCGTAAATTCTACAAGAGTACGTGTCAGCAGTAGATCAAGAAGGAACTGCAGGCGGGAAACGGGCAGGCCCAGCCCATTATACACAGCGCGGTGGAGCACGCCGTCAACAAGAGCAAGACAGAAGGCATGAAGAAGCTCGAAACCGACATGGTTGCATTGTGGTTGGCCAGCAAAAAAACCGTAAACAGGCGGAGAACGCTGCAGTGGATCTCCAATCAGCGGCTTAAGGAGCTGGAGGAGGCGTGCTCAAGATATGTGTTTCTCATTCACCATTCTAAACTCACCTTGGCCGGCCAGGCATTATCTATCTTGTTTTTCTACAGTTGACGAAGCAAGATCGCGAGCAGGAGGAGCGATTGGAGACCATTGTTGTGGAGAACAGCCGGCTTAGTGGCGTCAACCAGGCGTTAATGGAGCAGATTACGTCGCTGATGAATATCAAGAAGGAGCTCATTGCCCAACATACGGCCCTGATGGGGCTCCTGGCCCAGCCCTTGTCGGTGCCGGTTGGGCATGAGACTCAACCTTAGAAGGCTGGGGATGATGCGGGAAGATTCGGCATTTGTATTTTTAGTAGTGTCCTTTACAGTTGACAGAAATTCAGAAAGGACTAACACTGGATAATTAACAATGCACATCGCTCACTAACATACCTCTCCGCGGTATTGAGCTAAGTTTGAGGACGTCGCATCAATGCAGGAAAGCTCCAACCTGACTAATTCTAGCAACAGATCATGCTCACCACCAGCACCATCACTATCCGCACCGATCCATGTTTTAGATGTTGGACCAATGACTTAATTTCCAAGCCAAAAAAGGGGGGGTGTTAAATGAAAAGGGGGGGCTAACAGTTGCCAAGGCAACGCACGCAACACCACGTACTCCCCGATGACTAATTACGTGCAGCGGAGGGGCACAGGCTTCGCTTTGCACAAAACATCTCATTTTTTTATTGACGCACAGACTGAAGGAGAACAACAGGAAACACAAGGATAAACGGCGAAAAGGGATAGGGAATGGCGTAACTTTAAGGGTAAACATCAGAGGAACAAGACAACCACCAGGTATAAGAAACTGAACACCGACGAGATCAAACGGAAAGATGGAATGTAACAAGCAAAGAAGAGACGGAGTTAAAATAGAAAACAACAGAGGCGATGAAGAGGAGAACTAAAAGACCCTCTACGCGAGATGCGTCTTACGTTGGGACAACCTCACCAGTCTGGGCATATATCACCGTATCTTTCGCGACCACGGGAAGGAGGCACCTTCATCATCAACAGAATTTCGAGGGAACAGCATCCATTCTCCTCTACGCATACACATCGCGAGCGGGCAGTACACAAGATTTCGGGCAAACAAAAACTCATGTTCAACTTCGCGTCTTGCTTGCCTTGCCTTGCTATGCCAACCTAAGCCTTCAACCAAGCATACACCCAGCATGACACACAGGACAAGTCAACCAGTGACAAGAACCACTTTAAGGTAACCAAACCTCAACCAGGGTCGGCCTCAATTTTCATGCTTCAAAAACAACAAAATACATGTGGGGGAATCTCTATGTGTGTTTTGATACTAATCGTTTAAAGCTCGTCGTGCGACTCGGGCTCATCCTCCTCACCGCCGGCGCCACCAGCGCCAGAGTACAGCTTGCTGGTGATTGGGTAGGCCACGTTGGACAGCTTCTCCTTCTGCTCCTCGAAGTCCTCGGTGGTAGCGGTAGCGGCTGTGCCAGAGTTAGCATCACTGCATTCAATTTTCGGGGCTGATTTGAAGGAAACTTACCATTCTCCTCAAGCCAATCCTGAGCCTCCTTGACGGCGTCAAGGATGGTCTCCTTGTCCTCCTCCGAGATCTTCTTGCCCAGGCCCTCCTCGTCGTTGACCTGGTTCTTCAGGCTGAAGGCATAATTCTCCAGGCCGTTGCGAGCCTCGATGCGCTCGCGGGTGGCCTTGTCCTCCTCGGCATACTTCTCAGCCTCAGCAACCATGCGGTCAATCTCCTCCTGAGTGAGGCGGCCCTTGTCGTTGGTGATGGTGATGGACTCGCCCTTGCCAGTGCCCTTGTCGTGGGCAGAAACCTTGAGGATGCCGTTGGCGTCGAGCTCGAACGAGACCTCAATCTGGGGAACGCCACGGGAGAGGGCGGGATGCCAGTGAGCTCGAATTTGCCGAGGAGGTTGTTGTCCTTGGTCATCGAGCGCTCGCCCTCGTAAACCTGGATCAGGACTACGGCTGGTTATCTGCGGCGGTCGAGAAGATCTGGCTCTTGCGGGTCGGGATGGGGGTGTTGCGGGGGATGAGCTTGGTCATGACACCGCCGGTAGTCTCAATACCGAGGGTAAGGGGATTGACATCCATGAGAACGATCTCCTCGGTGCCCTCCTCACCGCTGAGGACACCAGCCTGGACGGCGGCGCCGAAAGCGACAGCCTCATCAGGGTTGATGCCCTTGCTGGCGGACTTGCCACCGAAAAACTCCTCGATAAGGGCTTGGACCTTGGGAATGCGGGTCGAGCCACCAACCAGGACGATGTCGTCGATCTCGCTCTTGCTGACCTTGGCGTCCTTGAGCACCTGCTCGACGGGCTTGAGAGTCTTCTTGAACAGGTCCATGTTGAGCTCCTCGAACTTGGCGCGAGTCAGGGTCTCGCTGAAGTCCTTGCCCTGGAAGAAGGCCTCGATCTCAATGCGAGTGGACATCTGGCTGGAGAGGGTGCGCTTGGCCTTCTCGGCTTCGCGCTTGAGCTTGCCCATGGCCTTGGCATCGGTGGTGACATCGACACCGTGCTTCTTGTTGAAGTCTTGGCGAAGTGGTTGATGATGCGCTGGTCGAAATCCTCACCACCAAGGTGGGTATCACCGGCGGTGGCCAGGACCTCGAAGACACCCTGATCGATAGACAGGAGCGAGACATCGAAGGTACCACCACCAAGATCGTAGACAATGATCTGGCGCTTCCCGAGTCTTGTCCAGGCCGTAGGCGATAGCGGCAGCGGTGGGCTCGTTGACGATGCGCAGAACATTGAGGCCAGCGATCATACCGGCATCCTTGGTGGCCTGACGCTGGTTGTCGTTAAAGTAGGCCGGAACGGTGACAACGGCATGGGTGACCTTCTTGCCAAGGTAGGCCTCGGCGGTCTCCTTCATCTATCCGGCTGTTAGGGATGCCCAGCTTCAAGAAAATTCACCGTCTCCTCAACGTACCTTGGCGAGGACCATGGCGGAGATCTCCTCGGGGGTGAAAGTCTTCTCCTGGCCGCCAACCTCGACTTTGACAACAGGCTTGTCATCCTTGGAGACGACCTTGTAGGGAAAGTGCTTGATATCGTTCTGGACGTCCTTCTCCGAGAACTTGCGGCCGATGAGGCGCTTGATGTCGAAGATGGTCCGGAAGGGGTTGGCCGCGGCCTGGTTCTTGGCGGCGTCTCCGACAAGCCTCTCCTCATCGGTGAAGGCAACGTAGGACGGGGTGATACGGTTTCCTGGAGGTCGACTGTCAGCTGCCGGTGGGGATGCTGCAGAGATGCGGTTCCAAGCATACCTTGATCATTGACCAGAATCTCAACCTTGCCCTTTTGCATCACACCAACACATCTGCACCTGTCAGCTCCTTGCACCTTGCATGTGCATTGGCTCCACCCCAGCTGCCATGTTGACACCGTGTCCCGAACATCCCAAATCCAGAGGTCGGGAACGGCGCAAAATCGCAGTCAAATCGAGTTTCGATGGGCGCGGTGACTTACGAGTATGTGGTGCCCAGATCCTGTCGCCATTACGTTAGCTCTACTCGTAATGCGCCGCGACAATGGGATAGGTGGTGGAGCACATACAATACCGATGACGGTCCCGTACTCAGAGACATCGTCCGCCTTGACCTGCTGGACGAAGCCCAGCGAGAACAGAAGGGCAAAGAACCCAATGATGCTGAGGCCAAGGGCCCAGCTCCGCGATCGACGCTCCATGTCGAAAGCTCTGTGTGGTATAGAAAAAAAGAAGAAAGAAGAACTCAACCCCCCTTGCACTCTTGCTCGCAGGCGATTCACTGATTCAGCACACTGGAGAAGAGAAGAAGAAATCGCATTCGTCGATTGCCGACAGCGCGCGCTCCTCGAACCAATCCTTGGTAGAGAGGAAGAAGGGAATGCGAAGATTCCAAAGAGTCGTTGGATGGTTGGTTGAGAGGAAGGAGAGTTTGCGAGCAGAGAGCAAAGTCCAGCCTCTTTTGAATGCGCCCTCTTTTGAATTTTTGGAGAACGGGAAATCTGTCCTTATCCTGGCTTAAGCCACCTCGCGCTTCCGCACTGGCCCATTTGCCGCCGGCACAGTGGGACCACCTACTTGGTACCTCCAGCCCTGCCAAATTTGCCGTCAGCTGAGCGGTTCGCGAGTCACTCTACTTTGGATGGTCCCGCCGCCACGGGCTGCGCCAACTGAGCTCCCTCCCCTTGAGAGCAGTGTTCTCCTTTTTGGCAGTACCTCAATTGCTTCGTTTTATCACCATCCAGCGCGTGTTAGGTTACATTTGACCAGCTAACTTAGAGAGATGTCTATTTCCATCGCCGTCAGCATTCACTGCTTTGCTGTGTCAACACGATTCCACCCGATTCCATCATCGATCCAGGGGCAAGAAAGGCAGCTGTGGCTTTCCCCGCAGTCGATCCCCAACTGGGCGGGTCGCCAGGCCACTCGGCCCCTGTTTCTGCCAGAGTGGCCTCTTTCCTAGGCCACTTGCCTCCTGGCTTGTCTCAGCGGTCAATATCGGATTTAACAACAAAGAGGATTTTGGGCCTGGCATCTTGGTGATGAGTACCAACAAGATCAAAAGTGCCAGTTGGCCAGATCTAAACTTGCATCAAGACAGACATCCCAACTCGCAGGAACCCATCAGGAAGCGTTAACGTAGCCAATCAATAAGCCATACACGTGTCAAAGCAAAGGAAGGTTAAAGCAGGTACCACGGTATCGTAATTACCCCAAGTTCCTCAGCCCATCACTGCCGAAGAGCCTCAAACCTCGTGACCAGCTTTATTCCAACAACCCAGCAGCCACCGTCTGCCCGCCACTCCGCAACACTACCCTCTGCCCAGCCTCCAGCGGCACCTGCGCCTCCAGCCTGACCACAATCCTTGCCACGCCCCCGGCTTGACGATTTTGGGCTTCTTCTTGTCCACTTTGCCCGTGACCTTGTCCAGCAGCGCGGGGATGGCCTCGATCCTACCCGCAGCGTGCAAGCGTCCCCGGTGAACATCGACCTGCATCGGCATCAGGAAGTCGAACGCCAGCGCCTTCATTGTGAACGTGTCCGAGCGGGGGATCGGCTTCGCCGGATCACAGATGATATCCCCGACGCGGACGTGGATGGGGTCGATGTGGCTGAGATGGAGTACCACGTTCTGGCCGGCGACCGCCCAATCGGCCGGTGCGCCGTCCAGCTCGATCGACTTGACGTAGGCCTTTTCACTGCTCGGCTGCACGAGAGTGCGTCGCCCATCTGGAGAGACCCGGCGTCGATGCGGCCCGAGACGGTGACGGGACTTTGCATGGTGCGGTAAACTTCCGAGATGGTCATCCGCAGGGGTTTGGCCAGGGCCCGGGCGTTGGGTTCGGAGTTCTCCAGTTCTTCGATCAACGTCGGGCCGGTGTACCATGATGCGGCTTGGTCTTCTGATCGGCGCACCAAGTTGTCGCCGTGCAGACCGGAGACGGGGACGAAGGCGATGTTCTTGGCCTGGAAGCCCGTCGCGGCCAGGAACCCAGAGACTTGGTCCTTGATCTCGTTGAATCTTTCTTGAGACCAGCTGACAGTGTCCAACTTGTTGACGGCCACGATGATGCGGGAGACCCCCATACTACGGATGAGCAGAGAATGTTCCCTGGTCTGACCCTTTAGACCGGATTCGAAGGCTCCGGTGCTGGCGTCTATGACAAGGATGGCGAAGTCCGCTTGACTAGCCCCAGCAATCATGTTGGGGATGAAGTCCCTGTGACCGGGGGCGTCGAGAATGGTGAAAGCCGTCTGGTCCGTCTCGAACCTGTTGGTGGCGATGTCGATGGTGACACCTCTGCTACGTTCTTCGGTTCGCTGGTCCAGGACCCATGCCAGCGCAAAAGAGCTCTTGCCGATGGTTTCGGCTTCTTTCCGGAGCTTGTCGACCGTCCGTTGGTCGACAACCTTGAGATCGAGCAGCAACCGGCCCATCATGGTGCTCTTGCCGGCATCCACGTGCCCAACCACAACAAAACTGGCGCTCTTCTTGTTTTCGGTCCTTTCGAACTCGGAGAGGACATCAAGGTTCCGGCTCTTCGGCAATGGGGCATCGTCGACCTTCAGCTCCTTCACTCCGGCCGTTACGACGTCCGTGGACGGAGCGCCCTTCTTCTTGGGAGGCGCCGCGGCCGTCTTTTTTCCAGCTGTAGCGACTATTAGTGTCCACGTTAGCGCTTGCTCGTTCCCATCAGCGAACCTTTCGCTTGAGCCGCAAGAACCACGTCATCCGGACTGGGCTGGGAGAAGGCCTCGAGGACAGCCGAGGGCAGGTCCGCGTACAATGAGTACGAGTCAAGCCGCTGACGCTGGGAACCGTTGGAGGGAGCGCCAAAGAGCGTCTGGGCAAACGCAGACTGCTGAGCTTTTGGGGTCGGTGGCTCGTCCTTTGGTCTTTCTGCTGGCTCTTCCGCCCGTGATGATGGCTCCGACCGCGACGGTTCGGAGACGACCAAGGGGGCGCGGCCCCGCGCAGTGGATTCCGAAGTCTTGAGGCGCTTGCCGAATGCTCCAGCCAAGGGAGCGTTCTCCTTCTTCGCGGCGGCCGGAGTGTCACAGACTGAGAGCTCTGCCATCTTGCCCTGGGCCTGTTCAACCTTGTCCTGGGCAGCGTTCTTCTCGTCGGCCTTTTTCTTCCGTGCGGCAGCCAGCGCCTGCAACTTCGACATTTTGGGCGCCGTTCCGGAACCTCCAAGCAGGCCACCGCTGAGAACCGGGGGCGGAATGAAGGTTGTCTCCCGGTGTTTTGGGATGCTACCCCATGGCATATCTGGAAGAAGCGTGCAAACGAGAGCCGAGGTCCGGAGGCAACGGGAACAGGCGTGGTCCTCAGAGGAGATGAGTGTAGGGGATTTCGATGTTTCGAGAGGTCGGTGTCCGCCAGGCCCAGCTCCCTCGCCCAGTGTGCAGGTCCGGTTGTGTTGAGCTCAGATGGAACGGTGGTCACGACCGCGGCGGGGTCAAGCGTACAGATGGCGGACTTACCAGTGGGCTGCTGAGCGGCCGGCTTCGTTGCCTTGGGTCGCGGGTTGATAAATTTCGACGTGAGGTAGGTGACCGACTTATCCACATCGTAGTAGTAGTGCCACAATGCCTCCTCAATCTGGGAAACGGTGACCTTGGATGCCTCCACGCCGAGGGCCGCCTGGACGTCGGCAGTCCCCTGAGTCATCAAGGCACGATCCTCCGGACTGAGCTTCCTCCTCTTCCGAGTAGCCCTCGTACTCATCCACGGCATCTTGGTAATCGAGGTTCCGAATGTACTGATGGCGAGACATTTTGGCGGAGTGAATATGGTGGTCGGGATAAGGTGAGGGAGGTGTCGCTCGGGTGTAGAGGAAGAGCCAAAGTTTATGCAGGAAGAGGCTCGTCCAAAACCGCCTGCAGGGTCCTGCAGTACTTGATATAAGGAGGATGGAAATGTGGCTTCAGATGGACGTATCGTGCATGCGTGTTGAACAAGACCACAGAATCAAGAAGAACGCAGGGCGTGAGGTCCAGGCGGTATCTGAGTTGAGCGCGTAGTGAGGCTTTTAGTTGTTGGCTGACTCGAATTCGGGGCCCCTGATCCTGCCTGCTTCGTTGTTTTGGTTGATCCCCAGTGAAGGATAAGACGGGTTCGGGCCCTTGAAGCTTGGTTGTGTCGCGGGGTAGTTGTGGTTGTGCCAGGTTGACCCCACTGTCCCAGCTGCTGATGACTCCATCAGGCGAAGGCGGTGAGCGCCCAAATCGCGGGGCAGCATGTGGGTCACGCTTCCAGAACCAACCACAGCGCTGGGTCGGACTTAGATTCTGCCGTGGTCCGCCTGAAGCCAGCGGGCCTCAATTTTTTGACGGGAGCTTCTAGCGAGAGCGAGCAGTGCCTAGCTTGGGGGAAGCAGACCGCTGATGCCTGTTTTGCTGGACACAGCACCTTGAACCGCGACTCTGAAGCTGCTCTCCCTTCCGACGAACCTTGTCCCTAACCCCGATACACACAGCAGCTGTCAAGATGGCGTTGAGTACGTCCCAGGCGGTCACCCCGCATCCAGTGCAAGTGCCGAGAGCTAACACGCGGTTTACCAGACTTGGATTTGTCGAACGGTATGCGACGAGATGCTCGGCCGCTGGATCTCGAACAACTTCCATGCTAACCCCTTTGCCATCCAGCGGCGGTGATGAAGGATGAGCAGGGCCGACCTTTCATTGTCGTCAGAGAGTCAGCGCCCCTCTTTTCATGAATTATTGCTGCCCCAGCTGACCCCTCCCCAGCCAGGGCAAGAAGAAGCGCCAGTACGGCAACGAGGCCGTCAAGTCCCACATTCTTGCCGCGCGTACCGTCGCCAACATTGTCAAGACATCACTAGGACCCCGCGGTCTCGACAAGATCCTCATCTCCCCTGACGGCGATATCACAGTAACAAACGATGGCGCGACCATCCTGCAGCAGATGGAGATCACCAACCACGTCGCGAAGCTGTTGGTCGAGCTCTCCAAATCACAAGACGATGAGATTGGTGATGGTACGACGGGTGTCGTTGTCCTGGCGGGTGCCCTCCTCGAGCAGGCGGCAGAGCTCATCGACAAGGGCATTCACCCCATCAGGATTGCCGACGGTTACGACCAGGCCTGCGACATCGCCGTCGCGGAGCTCGATAGGATCTCGGATGTGATCGAGTTCAGCAAGGAGCATACAGAGAACCTGGTTAAGGTGGCGAGGACAAGCTTGGGAAGCAAGATCGTGTCGAAGGCCCACGACCAGTTCGCGAACATCGCCGTCGATGCCGTTCTCTCCGTGGCCGACCTGGAGCGTAAGGATGTCGACTTCGAGCTGATCAAAGTGGATGGCAAGATGGGCGGCGCCCTCGAGGACACGATTCTGGTCAAGGGCGTCATTGTCGACAAGGACTTTTCACACCCGCAGATGCCTTCCGAGGTTCGCGATGCCAAGATTGCCATCTTGACATGCGCATTCGAGCCCCAAAGCCGAAGACGAAGCACAAGCTCGAGATTAGCAGCGTGGAGGAGTTCAAGAAGCTGCAGACCTACGAGCGCGAGAAGTTCATCGAGATGATCCAACAAATAAAGGACGCCGGCGCCAACCTCGCTATCTGCCAGTGGGGCTTCGACGACGAGGCGAACCATCTCCTTCTCCAGAACAACCTTCCCGCGGTAAGATGGGTGGGTGGCCCAGAGATTGAGCTGATTGCAATTGCGACCAACGGCCGGATCGTCCCGCGGTTCGAGGACCTCAAGCCCGAGAAGCTCGGAACTGCTGGCGTTGTTCGGGAGATGACTTTCGGCACAACAAGGGAGAAGATGCTCGTCATTGAGGAGTGCGCCAACACGCGGGCCGTCACCGTCTTCGTCAGGGCAGCAACAAGATGGTAAGTTTCCCCTGTCAGCCAAACCATGGATATATTTTCTAACCACATCCAGATCATCGACGAAGCCAAGCGCTCTCTCCACGACGCGCTTTGCGTCGTACGCAATCTCGTGCGCGACAACCGCGTCGTCTACGGCGGCCTCCGCCGAGATCGCCTGCTCCCTCGCGGTCGAGGACGCGGCCGTCAAGACGCCCGGGCTGGAGCAGTACGCGATGCCGCCTTCGCCGAGGCGCTCGATGCGATCCCCATGGCACTGGCCGAGAACAGCGGCCTGAATCCTATCGCCACCCTCGCCGAGGTCAAGAGCCAGCAGGTCAAGAACCCCGGCGGCCGCGGCCGCCTCGGCGTCGACTGCATGGGCCGCGGGTCAAACAACATGAAGGAGGCGTTTGTGATTGACCCGCTCATTGGCAAGAAGCAGCAGCTCATGCTGGCGACCCAGCTGTGCCGCATGGTGCTCAAGGTGAATAATGTCATCGTGTCCGGGTCGGGCGAGGAGGACTTTTAGAGGGGGAAATATAGCGGATCGTCGCAGGATAGATAGATATCCTGGGGCGTTGATACATGCATGAATGAATGTATGAAATCAAGATGAACGTAATCCGGTTTTTGTGTGTTGGTTGGCATATGAGTTGTGGCCCCTTTGCACCTAGCGTACGTGAAGGGTGAAGAAGCTAGGAGAGACGAAAAGAAGCGCTTTTGACTTCCTCAGGTCAGGAAGGCCCGCCTATCTAAGGGGCCCTTACCGCGTGGTCAAGAAAGTATATGCCTAACTACGACAAACTTGAGACTTTTGGTCTTCCCCCAACCTCGCTCACATCTGATCTTCCCGATGCTGTGGGCCCCTCCAAGCCAAACCGCTGAGAATACGCAAGGAGACAGGGAAAATGTAAAGCTGAAATCCGGGGTCGCCGCTCGTACTCGCTCCATCCCGTCCACCCTTTTCCCATCTCCATTTCCACCGCCGACCGCCCACTCTGCAACCATCCCAATCCCCAATTTGCCACCTCCTTGATCAAGCAAACCCAAACCCCTGCGCGTTTTCCAACGCCATCGCTAACCGCTCCCGCAACATCTCCCGATCCCTATACTCGGGCAACAGCAGTGTGCCATAGCACGTGTAGCTCGTGGGCAGCCGTCCCGCAGGGTCGTTCTCCTCGCCATTCTTCTGCACGATAAACATGACATTCTTGACCCGCCCACAGGGACCCGGTCGCTCGCCGTCACGAACTCCAGCAGCTTCCTCTTCATGCCCTCGTCATATTTCTTCACCAGGCCCAGAAATCCTTGACCGTCCTGTGCGACGCGTCCCAGCCGACGTACCGCGCGTAGCGCTTCAGCTCGGATATGTCGATCTCTTGGATGCCCTCCACGACGGACTGGAGGAGGGAGGGGGTGAGTGAGTAAGAGAGGGATTTGGGGTGCAGGCAGGTGTGGAAGCCGCGCGCAAAGGCTTCGTATTGTGGGCGGACCGAGACGTCGGTTAGGTAGCGAATGTAGTCCGAGACGTAGGCATTGCGGTTGGCGGAGGTGACGAGGGGGGATTCGTCTTCGGCGGGGTTGAGTTCGTGAGGGGCTGGGAGCGAGGAAGATTGGGAGAGGGTTTTCGGGAATTGCGGCCAAGGTTCGTCCGAGGAGGAGGAAGATTGAGAGTTGTGGCGACGGTGGAGAGAGGGAGATGAAGCGCGTTTCATCCGCCGGGTGATGACTTGGCCGAGAGCGGAGACGGAGAATTCGTAGGTGCGCGCGAAGACGTCTTCGACGAGGCCATCTTTCTCGTCCCATTCGAGGGAGAGGGTCAGACCGCTTGCGAGGTCGGGCCAGCCGTCGGCGATGTGGTGGAGTTCGGTGACGGGTTCGCCGAGCAGCTTGCGGTAGAGAGCCTTGGGGAAGGTGACGGGGAGCGTGAGGCCGTTGTACACGGCCAGTGAGACGAGAACGCCAATAAGCTCGAACTTCCACTCATCTTCCATTGAGCCTGGAAGGAACCACGCCATCCGGGTGCGCTCGTCAATCGTGAAGGCGCCGTAGTCGGGGTTGAGGGCCTCTGCGATGGCCAACCTGAAGAACTCTTGTTGCACGCCGCCAGAGTCGAAGCCTTCCTCGCCGTTGACTCTCCCAGATGGACTTTCAGGGGTCGCAGAAGCTCGCGCTCCTCTCTCCGCCACAGCTGATTGAATGCATCCTCGAGGACGGTTCCTCTCCGAATATCAAGAATCAGATATCTGGAACCCGCGATCCTCAACTGGTCAGCCAGCACCTCTTTGTGGTGCTGAGTCAGACCTGCTCGAGAAGCGATCACGGTGATCTTGTCGTGCAGAGAAGTAGACTCCTCAAAGGAACGGCTCATCCGGGAAAAGTTGATGGACCGAAAATATGACACCAGTGTCGATGGGTTGAAGATGTAGGGGAAGTCCAGAAGGTGCAGCCGCTGCCGTGTTGGGCTGTGGGACAGCCACGAGACGGGCATCTTGATCGTGTCCAGACGCTCTGTGAAGTACTCGGACCGGAACTGAGCATCAGCCAAAAGGAGTTCATGCCGTCTCTTGTCTGTGAGGATGGTCAGTCAATCGCTCAATACCTAGCTAGAGTGGTAGATGACTCACACATGGCCTCTATCAGGGCGAGGGCGCCGGCGAAGGGACCATCTGCCGGGACCTCAGGGGAGCCGTCCCAGTCGTTGAGCATGACGGCCCTCGCCCAGTCAAGAAGTAGGATCGGAACGCGCGTCTCGTGGGAGAGCGCGATCGGGAAATGAGAAATCCAAAACGTAGACTGCATCCATGTTCAGGAAGTCCAGCTGCGAAAACAGGGGTGCCAGTACGTCCTGTACGTTGTGTTGTTCATCAACACCGATACTGGATTCGCTGAGCTCGTCAAAATGCCGGCGTGCGATGATGGCGGCAAACAACCGTCTTGCTAACCGCATTGCCAGATTGTCAGTGAAAGCATCTTCATACTGGAGGCAGAGCTCCGCTGGTTGACGTGCTATCGCACCGCTTCCTGCAAGGCTGAGACCGTGTGACCTGATTCTTGACATGTCCAACAGTTGCCGGGAGTCAGTGACCAACGGCGCTGCCGCAATCAGGCGTGGAGGCATATTGACATGAGCCGCCCTGCCTCCAGGTTGGAGAGAGACGGCTCGCTCTTCGGAAACACTTTCGTCGTCGGCGATCTCAAGTTCTGGAGCTGTTGGGGGGGGGCGAAGAGGCTAGCAGCAGCCATCCACAGGCTGTGATAGACCAGGCTTGGGGCGATCCGTGTCATCCTGAGCATGCAATACCAGAGCGTCTGAGAGTCGTACAGCTGGCCCTTTTTGGTGAACGACCGAAGAGCTAACTGTGGATCGCTGAGGACGTAGAAGAGCGTCTGCTCTACAAACAACTTCCACTCCCGCCTGGCATTGGCAGGATACGCCTTAGCAGACCGGCGCTTTCGCCTGTGAAGCTTTCCTTGCCCTGTTTGTCCGTTGTGGAATTTGGTCACTGTCTGTGGCTCAAGCATGTGCTTTTCGGCAGTGCCATCCTCTTGGATGACGTCGCAGATGAAGTCGACGATCCCAGCATCCAGTCTGGAGAATGCTTGGGGAAGGATACTTTCATCCTCAGACTCCGAGTCCTGCCCCGTTGCGCCCGTTGAGTCCTTTCTACATGGCCGGTCAGATGAAGCCGCAGAGGCGCTGCTGGGCTCTTTAGGACTGCTCGACTCGCTCTGTCCTGCCTCGTCCTGGACCCCGTTCCGCGGTTTCAGATCAATGACCTTTGGTGGCGGCATCTTCTCCAGCAAAACGTCATCGAAAAACCCTGTCGAGGAAAGCTGAGAGATTGGGCGTGATAAACTCGAGCCAGCGGCTTTCGGGACTCGCGAAGCCTTGTCGACGGACGCGCTCGCGGCGAGAGGGGATCTCAGCATTTCCGCATATGGATTGTCGCCCAACATGTCCGGAGCGTAAGGATCAAACTGAGAGTTGGCGTTTCGGCTTCGGCCCTGATGGGGTCCGGACCTTGGCATTCGAGTTCCGGCGGGTGTTGGAGGCACGAAAGGCCGGCGGTGTTTCGTGCTGCTGTTGACTATCCTTCGCTCCTCGAGTTTCTTTCTCAGACTGACCATGCGCCACTGGCCCTCTGTCATTGGACACGCCTCCGTTGGGCTCGCGTGGTGAAACCGGCGACCCTTGCCTCGACTTGGGCTTGGGCACGGTTTCTGACTTCGACTCAGGTTTGGCGATGGGCACATCCTTGTCTTCTGGTTCTGGCTCGCTACGAAAACTGCGGGTCCTCCGAGACATGTCGTCTATCGCAGCTGGGGTCAGCCACTCCAGCATCTTGAAGGCTACCGTCTCAAACACGTTCGCAGCAAAGGACCGGTGGTCCTTGCTGACAGGTTCTTCGATGACGGTGAAGCCAGGGCGCTGAGGTCGCTTCTGCTGATATGTTCATCCTTGCGGTTTCCGTACTTGTCCCCGTCTTTCTTCTCCCCAGCTGCCGTCCTGCTGCTGCGATCAGAAGCTGGGGGAACGCCATTTCTACCATTTGCCTTCGGCGATCCCGGCCGACTTTTCACGGCCTGAGCCTTCGGGGAGGGAGGGGCACGTTCATCGCATAATCGGGGCTTGGCGACGGGCACAAGGTCAGGGAGTTGAGGGAGGCAGGTGGCGCCTTGGGAGGCCTGAGATTCGGGCAGAGACCATTTTCTGGATTGTCTTGGCTCGCGAGATATATGGCTAGCGTTCTTGCGCTCGTCGTGTTGTACCTTCGGATCGGGGCCCGGCCCACGATCCTCTTCCGACAAGTGAAGCAGGTCGGATTCGTGCAGTGTTCGGCACCACACCCTTCGCGGCTGTACGATGTATCTGTGAAGATGGCAGAGGTCAGCCATAGAGGGGACATGGGGGCTTGGCAGCATGTTCCTTACTTCTGCACAAGCAGCTGGAAATTGTGACGACGGTTTGCCTTGTGTATGGCATAGACGCGCCGCGGGTTGTCGATGTCCTCGACCAAGTCCCTCAGTTCGCTTGGCGCGTCGCACGGCAGCCTCGCGAAGCGCGCTTCCTCCCAGAGACCGGCGAGAAGGTCGAGGTCGTCGGCATTTTTGCAACTGCGGTTTCCGGCGCTAGCTGGCCGCATGGCGTCCCGGGTCATGACATGGATGGTGGGCTTTGAAGAAGCTGGCGAGTGAGTCGTCAGGGAAGCGGGAATCGCCGTTGTCCAACCGTCGAGAGGAGAAACAACGCTTGAGTAAGACAGGAGAGTCGATGTTCTAATAGGTGCTGTGCCGCAACAAGTCTCCGATTGTTGGATCCGAACGAAAGCAGGAGTTGGCAGCTTCGAGCTGGTCGGTCCGGATCGGGTGGCAGAGTGGACGATGAGTTGGATGTCCAGGTTCGGGGACTTGTGGTCAACAAGCGGCCGTGATGCTGCAATCAGCTTGCCGCCTTTCGGGGGTCTTCCACAGGACCAGGGCCGCTGTGCACGAGCCTGGCCCACTTGAAAGGCTTGGCGGGCTTGGCAGTGGATCTGCTTATGTACTTGAAGGGTGCCACCTCCTCGTGACTCAATGGCAACTCTCAACCTCGTCGAAAGAGCGGCATGTAAGAGAGCTGGCGTGGTTACAATAAGAAGTTTGGAAAAAGAGTACAAAAGAGATTGCGTTGTGACGTCTCGGTTTGACAGAGGGCAAATGGGAAGCGAATTGCTTGTGTAGATTCCCTGCTGCCAACTCTATGCTTAAACCCTAACCCTGACCCGCACATGCTCTTGAAAACCAACAGATCTGGGCAACCAGGGCTTTCCCGCATGCCAAGCAAATGTGACGTCCACACTTGGACCCCGCCATAACCCGCCACCAAGACCCAAATTTGCTCCTCGACGACTGGGCACTTTTTGGAGTCTTTGCGACTTGTATGCATTAATCAGCAGGAAACCTGGGCTTCTGCTTTGAGTCTTGGACTGTTTGATCCTGCAAGTGTCCAGTGCTGACTGCCACTCCGAAACTTTTCGACGACGGGTCGGGCTATAAAAGCTCTCGCTGCCCCCGCCTCGGCCAGCCATCTTCCCTCTGTGAAGCAGATCTCCACCACCACCACCACCACCACCACCGCTCCTTCAAACATATCGAAAGAATGGCGACTATTTCGGCCAGCCGGACAGCTCCGACCGTAGAGGTAAACGCTTCGCACCCCTACACCTGCAACACATGCCAGGTTGCGTTCCGCAACACCGACCTACAGAGGGCGCACATGCGCAGCGACTGGCAGTAAGTATCTCGCTCTCTGGGGCAGCGTTTGGGGTGTTCAAAGTCCAGAAGCTTACCTCGTGCGCAGTCGCTACAATCTCAAGCGCCGTGTTGCTTCGCTCCCGCCAATCTCATCCGAACTCTTCACCGACAAGGTCCTCCAGGCTCGCGCCGAGACCACCGCGCAGGCAAACAAGGCTGGTTTTGAGCGGCCTGCGAGACATGCCAGAAGACATACTACAGCGAGAACTCGTTCCGGAACCACATCAGCAGCGCGAAGCACAAGGCGAGGGCAGCCGCTATGGCATCGCGCCAGAACGACAAGAGCGAGAGAATGGATGATGAGGCGAGCTCCATGACCTTCTCGCTCGGCGAGCCTGCGGCGGAGTCGACGGTAGATACGGATGCCGAGGAGGAGTTCAACGAGGTTGTCGAGGGCCTCAAGAACACTGCGCTCCACGACACCACATCGCCTGTCAAGCGGCCGTCGAACCCTCACTTGTCTGCTCAGGCGCAGAACAAGCCGGAGCATCCGGTGTCTCAGACGTCGAGCGAGGAAGATGCCGCGACGCCGTCAGCATCCACCCCAACCGCCACGAAGCCCTCCGCTCCTACCCCTACCCTGAAGACGTGCCTGTTCTGCAACTACGACTCGCCGACCCCGGCGCTCAATGCGACCCACATGGAGCGCATCCACGGCATGTTCATCCCGGAGAAGCAATACCTCGTGGACCTCGATGGCTTGCTCGGCTACCTTCAAGAGCGTGTGTTTGCGCTCAACGAGTGTCTTAGCTGCGGCAAGGTGAAGGCCAACGTCTACGCCGTGCAAACACACATGCGGGACAAGGGCCACTGCCAGATCCCGTACACGACTGAGGAGGATCAGCTCGACATCGGCGAGTTTTACGACTTCCGCAGCACCTACTCGGATAACGAGGAAGACTGGGAGGACGAGTCGGAAGACGAGGAGCATCAGAATGGCGGCGCCAAGCTCGGCGCCAAGCGCGAGGGCAAGGTGACAGGCGAGGACGGCGACGAGGTGATGGAGGACGAGAACTGGGAGACAGATAGCGAGGCGTCGTCACTCGACTCGAACGACCTGCACGCCGTCCCCGCCGAGCAGCACTACCACCAGTACGACCGGCTGCACAAACACCCGCATCACTCCCGCGGCTCGGCCCGTGCGCACCAGCAGGCCGACGGCTACCACGCGCACACGCAGAAGCGCACCCACGCCGTCTACTATGACGACTACGAGCTGCACCTGCCGTCGGGCAAGTCGGTCGGCCACCGCTCCCTCAACAGGTACTACCGGCAGAACCTGTACAATTACCCCACGCCCGCCGAGCGCGCCGAGCGGCTGGCCATCGAGGCTGCCGAGGCGGAGAACCAGATGGACGTCGACGAGGATGGCAACCGGCGCCTGCCCAGGGACAATGTTGCCCGCGGTCGCGCGCTGGTCACCCGAGATATGCGCGGCCTAGGCGTTGCGTCCATGCAGGATAGGCAGATCAGAAGAGTGGTCAACAAGGGCAAGCAAATGGAATGGAAGGACCAGCACAAAAGAGGGATGTTGCAGGCGCGGTTGGCCATCAAGGAGAGGGCCGCGCATCCCGCTACGTATCTTCGTTGAGTGCCTGGTTTCGGGTTTGGTGGACGGACGGGATGTTGGGTCTTGGGGAGATGTGCTTTTGATGTAACTATGGGCCTCGCTGGAGGATGCGGGCATGGTTTCTACTGCTTAGACGCTCTAAATCAGAGCTGGGATAGGGAAAAGATGCTTTTTTTCGATGAAGTCTTCGTGAAGTTGCGATTCTCCTTCCTGTTCACACCATCCCCTCGCATCGCCTTCCTGGCAACGGTAGCGGCCCGCAACATCTGCCACGGCCAATGCCGAGGGATCAGATGTCCGCCAGGGTCGTGTTTGAGTCCCCAAGCATTGGATCCCCGATGCTGATCCCGAGAAACGAGGTGGGGCCGCGGGGGGGTAGGCAGGGCAGCTGCCTTGATCGCTGCTCGTGCCAGATCGCAGGCCAGATGTCCAAGAAATAAACAATCACAACTCTTTTCTTTTTCTCCTGATTGTAGAGCTTCAATTTCGGCAGGGGAGCCAGACTGCGTTGCTCGCCTTGAGAAGCGCGTGAATTTTCCGAGTCCCCGCTTGTCCTTGCTCCCTTCGTGGCTCAGCGCTCAAACTACCCCGCGACTAGGTTGACCTGGCTTATCTTATCGGGCAGCCACCACCACCCAAGGTTAGGTAGGTAGGTACTTACTCTCTGTCGACGCTGAATCGGAAGTGTCGCGTTTACCCGAGCCTCGTTGAGCTTGGAAAGAGTAGTACCTTGTCTTGGGACTCTTCACCACGCTGATCGAGAGAGGCCACGATATTATCCCACCAAGGTGCTCCACTCTTTCGCGAACGACATCGGATCTCCCCTCTCAGTGCCTTCATCCTCCATCCCGCGGAGTCACCACGGCAGTTCCTGACGCTGTGTCACCGCCAATTTTGAAGCTACATTGGTCTGATCGTTTGCATCTTACCAAGGCTCACTCGAAGCCGTGACCAGGCTCTCCACTCGTTTGAGGTCGCTACCAAGCATCCGGTCCTATTACCAACCCTTCCTTGGTCAACCGCCAAGCATCATCAGCCCATTTGAGAAGGAGACGTCGTGGGCAGCTCTCACCATGTTCTCTCAGGTATTTACGTATCTCGCTCCCTTCAAGGACCAAAGTCTAACGTCCCACCAGAAGAAACCCTACACGGCCGTTACCGTGACCATCGAGCGCCTGACCAGCGAGGCCATCCCGGTGGACGATCTCAGCGGCATCCCCGACCTCGTCGAGGTGGTCAATCTCCAGGATACGGGCCCAGCTGAGGCCTCTCGCGCCATCAGGAAGAAGCTGAAGTACGGCAACCTGCACCGCCAGCTTCGTGCCTTGACTCTCCTCGACGGCCTGATCCAGAATGCTGGCCCCCGCTTCCAGCGGACGTTTGCGGACGAGGCCCTCCTTGAGCGTCTGCGTTTCTGCGGCACGGCAGAACTCTCCGATCCCGAAGTGAAGAAGAAATGCAAGGTTCTCTTCCGTAGCTGGGCGGCCGATTTCCAAGGGGTGCGGGGATGGAGAGGGTTGTTAACCTGCACAGGGTGTGTCTGCCTGGTACCTTCTCTCCGATTTACCGGCTGATAGTCATCAGGAACTCCCAAAACGCAAGCAAGTGGTCACTCAGGCGCAATCCAAGGTCCTCAAGGAGACAGAGAACCCCTTTGGCGCCGACGACGAGGAAGAGGACAGGCCCAGCACGGCGGGTCCGTCCAAGACGCACTCTCGGGCAACATCCTTGACCAACCCGCCCGTGACCGGAACGATCCAGTCCTTCAGCTACAGCTCGAAAGACAAGAAGAAGGACAAGAAGAAGCAGAAGGTCAAAACCGTTCAACCTCGAAGCGGAGAAGGAGCAGATGAAGAGCAATATCGCCGAGGCCTCCATCGCCGCGACCAACTTGATGAACACGCTGCAGACCATCAATAGGGAGAAGGAGCGCATTTCGGACAACCAGGTTGCCGTTCAGCGGTTTGAGGCGTGCAAGCAGCTTCGCAGGAAGATTCTGCGCTATGTAAGCGGCACTTGGCCGGGTTTTCCTGTTGGGGCAGCACTGACGATCTATCCAGATCCACCACGTCGAATCTGAGGAGTACCTCGGCAGCCTGCTGCACGCTAACGACGAGCTGGTCACGGCCCTGATGACGTTTGAGCAGCTCGACCGCTCGATCGACGCGGACAGTGACTCGGACGACGAGCTTGCTGAGCAGGCGCATCTCTATCGGAGTATGTCCATTGCCTCTCCGCTGCTGCCCCGTTTTCCCTTCCCTCTCTCCCTTCCTTTCATCTTTCCTCCCTCCCCTTCTCCCTCCCTTCCCCTCTCCATCCCTCTCACCTTTTGCCCCTTAATGACTGTCCCCTTACTTCCCACCAGCGAAATACTAACAGCCCCTCAAGTGGCCACTGAAAAAGCCAAAGCCAAAGACCCCGCGTCCCCAACATCCCCGCACCACTCTCCCATCCCGAGCATGTCAGGCCTCAGCATTAGCGGCTCATCCTCTCCTCCGCCTCAACCGCCTCGTCCGGCCCCGCCGCCGCGTCCGTCGGCTGCGACTAAACCCTCGATGATGCTACCGCCCGTCCGACCCCACCGCAACAGTCACGCGATTCCGAAGAAGAGGCAGAGGATGATGATTGGTGATGAGAACCCGTTTGCGGACTCTCATGCTGTTGCTTCTAGGGGGGAGTAGGGCCATCGGACGGAGGATGGTGGTGGTGATCAGAGGGGTGAGAAGCGGGATGAAGTTAAAAGTGGGAAGGGGAAAGGGAAGGGGAAGAAGAGGGGTAGTTGAGGCGGGTGTGGGACAGCTATCTTGATGTCGTGGAGAAGTATGGAGGCCGCGTATGAGTTGGAGAGGTGAGCCGTGTTGGGAGTTCTGTGGGGTTGTTGTGCTGACGGATACAGCGGGTACTCTACGGCGGCTCTGGGGAGATTGGGGATGGGAAGGGGAGATTGGTGGGTTGGTATTGATGCGTAGCGTTTATGTGATAACGAGTATGGGATTGGGATTGATGGTTTTCATGGGGGATCTACGACTGAGTGATTGTGTAGTGAATGTGCCGAACAAGACGGACCAAGATTCCAATGGGTAGGGTTGCCATCCCTGGTCCAAAGAACCTCCTTTCAGAGCTATTGGTCCCAGCACTTGAGTCCAAGAACGCCGGTGGAAAGGTTGGGAAAGCTGATGCTGTTGCCAGCGGGTGGGCACCGATAGGAATGGCTGTGATGAACGGTTAGAAAATTAGAAAATTGGAATCAATGGGAAGCTTCCTTGCGTTCTTGAGCAATGCCAGTCCTTTTCTTTTCTACTTCCCCTCTCTTACTTCTTGGTCACTCCTCCTATCTCTTCTGGTGAAAGGGTGCTCCTCAAGATGCTACAGTCGACAGCCCTCCCAGGGGCGTGTTTGTACATACATAAATGCCCCAAGTCTCCTGCCCAGATCATCCCATCCCATCCACTTCCGGATGAATCCAAACGTTCTCCCCATAATTAGCACTAATAACCCAAGTACTTTATGGAAACTTAATACCACCTGCCCGCAACGATTTCTTGCATATTGGAAAAAAAAAGCAAAAAAAGAAAAAGAAAGAAAAAAGAAATCTAGCCCAGTCCGAACCATGATATGTAAGTACATACCCATCGCCCTCCTTGTCCAACAAAATCGCCTCCCAGCAAAAGAAATAGCATAAGGTATGTACGTAAAGCACATTCCAAAACGTGTTGGGGCGTCTTTGTGTGCTTTCGTACGATCTTGGGGCAGTCACGAGGCACGCACGGGGAAGGGGGAGAGACTGTGCCATGCGGCACCGGAAATGGGTATGGCGAAGGGGGTTTGCACAGACGAGGTATTTGCGAAACTCGGATGCGAGATACGTGGGGTTAACGTGGCTGCTGTGCTTGGGTTGCTGTTTTCTGGGGGGTTTGAGGTTGGGGAGGGGATGGGGATACAATTTTGGGGCGAGGGAGGATGTCGAGATACTTCCGCGGGTTGGTGAGGCGAGGTGATGGTTGCTTTGGTGGTGGATGAGGTCGTTGCCGTGTGAAGCGCGTGCTGAATGCGGCGAAGAGAGTTATTTCAGTCAGGGTTGTGGTGTTTCAAGTTCAGCTTGGTGTCCCCGTGACAGGAGGAAGTTTGTTCACTGCCTGGAAGTTCAGGGTGAGAGAGGAATGGCTGAGGTGCACCGCCTCGACCCTGCTTGGCTTCGAGCGTTGGGCTTGGAGGTGCTTGGGACTGGAACCTGGAGTTGGGGTCACACGACGATTGATGAGATCCGTTTCGCCCTGGGGTGTTACGGTTTGCTCACCGTTTGTGGTTCAAGGAAAAAAAATGCCGGAAAAATGCTGGGCTGAATTTATCGAATTTTTTTTACCTTGTCTTCTGAGTTTGAGGTTGTCACCGGATCTCGCCGTTTTAGGAACCCCCCTTTCAACCTGGAAGCAACCTGCTTGCTTCTCTGAGACAATGAGATGGGCGTCACCACCCACACCAGGACCCTGATGTCTTACATCGTGGTTTGCTTCTCGACCTTTCTTCAGATACAGCTGACACCTCGGATGAGCGCATCCGGCCCTGCCTTGCCGCGCCGTCGTGTCTCTTGCCGTCTTGGGGGTACTTGGGGAGTACTCGAGGGAGAACAAGGCAGAGACATCCCAGAAGGTTGATTTCAACAGTCACATATTTTCAGGAACGCAAAATTGCCCACGGGGCACCTGTCAGCAATCTGCACTTTGCCTTGTAAGAGTCACAACGTGACTGCCCCGGCTCGGTGCAATGGGGAGGACGGACCCGGCGCCGTCTAGGGGATATGGAGCAGTTGGGATGTTGTTTGTCCCCAAATAAACTAGCAGTGAGGAAGATTAAAGTCGAATATTCTCGAAAAATGAAAATTTGATCAGGTCGATTCTCCAACTCCAAGTTGCGCTGATACTACGTTACTCTAAAGTCTCGGCTGGGAGGTGGCAGTGACCCGGCCCCGCCCTCACATGGCAAGCACAGGGACGAACTCGGTTGGGACGTCCCGCCTTCCTCTCTCCGTCCCGCCCCTTCCCCCCAGCCCAATTCCCCGCGACCCAATCTTGGAGGGCGGTTGCCTCACAAGCGCCGAGGGGGTGTCCGGACGGCGTGCATTAAACTGCTGGTCATCTGGCCCTGGCCCGACTGCCAACTCATCAACCCTCCGCAGGTGAGTAACGAGCAATAGCCATCTGCGCCGATTGCCCCTCCATCCCACGGGCCAGCTGCCCGCCGCTGGTCCTTTACCGCCTTCTTGCCATGTCAATGGCGTCGCCATTGGGAGCCGAATCGTCAAGCGGCCGTTGAATCAGGGAAGCATCGCCAGAACACGAATGACATCTCGCTGTCCAGCGCCAGCTCAACACCAACCGTCGTCATCGCCACACTTCCCAATCCATCCCTTTCCTCCGAGATCACCTTGCTGGATTGTCCATGAAACAATGGTCACTCCATCGGGCGAGGAATGCGACTGGACAACGGCCGACAGACAGAGAGCCTCGCCTGATCCTCTCTGCTCCTACCGTCCTACAATCCAGGTCCAGAGCAGAACCTAACTTGAGCTGTGACGAACAACACTCTTCCTCAACCCAACGAGCATCCCACCCACGGTCATCAGACGCCGCGCCCGCCAGCGGATTGGCGCGCAGCGGCCCAACCGTGAAGCGCACCCGGTGCCGCGCGGGAGCTATCTCGGCGGCGCGTCCTCCAGCAGTCCCATTTGACGTGGCAGACCTGACACAGACTCTGTGACCTTAGATCTCCTGAGCTCTCTCTTAAAACGTTTATTTGCACACCTGAAGCCTACTGTGCTCCGGGTGGGACCATGATGCGCATGGCGGCGCATGCATGCCTCGCCTACCGCTCTCCGGCAGAGGCCCATTCCAAACCTAGAGAGCCACTTACACAACCCCATCTCAAGTCAGTAGTCCCCCCCAGCCCTACGCACCTCACTGCAATCGCGTGCCTTCCTCTCTCCTGTAGTTGGTCCATCCCCTGAGAATGACCTCTCTGCATCGTTCCCGGC